>CABFOW010004344.1:5959-15963 GCA_902141385.1 Timema californicum
CCCCCCCCCCCCAAATCATGTTGCTCTTCTTCTCTCGTACACATTCGTAATAATTCATGTTTTCATCGAACAAATAAAGTCTTAAGGAGAAAGGTACTTTTTTTTAAAAGAAAACAACCTCTTCATGCATAATGGAGATATTCATAAAACATTCATGGTAAAAACACAGTTACACATTTAAATTGGTGTACAGTCCCCGCCAATGTGAACGTGAACCATGAATTACTACCCATCTGATATATCCACATATTTACACTCATGGGATAAGGATAAATACGGTAGAGTTTAGAGGAAATGAGCACACATTTGCTTGGAGAGAGAGAGAGAGAGGCAGATCAGTTTATAAAAAAAACATAGTACACCCAACTGTGGGTTGAACTCTGACCTCCTCGAATCGGGCCAACCAGACTATATGGACGTCACTGTCCACGTGATCATTAGTGGGAGCAAATGGGATACTATATTTTGAATTTAAAGAAAATAAATACAGTGAAGGAATGATTTATTAAAAGTATAGTTTATTTTATTTATATTTTGTTTTATAAAAATAACTGACCAAATAAGACCTACCTTTTGGACACTCAAAGCTCACAAAAAATATTTTCTAAGAGAAAGTGTTCGAAACACGCGAGTTGCCCCGGCGGATGTAGAAGCGGTGAAAAAACAAAAAAGTTCCAAACCAGAGGTCGAAACACGTGGTTAACTTCCTGTAACCATGATTTTATGGTTGGACCTCGAAAAATCTGGTCCATATCTTTATTTGGAAGTGGGTTTAGGGGTTGGTGTGATCAAGAGGGATGAATTGGAAACATCGAAGTGTTCTTAAATATATTATTTGGTATTTGTTAATAACATTCTCCTTAAAGTTCGATTCAAACTTTGGTCAGCAAGCTTATGATACAAGTTGTGTGAGCTAAGAATTAATTCAATTAAACTTTTGTTTTAAACAATTATAACTTAGCGATAATATATCATGAAGATGAAAATAAACTTACGTTATAAATAAAACCATCACTGGATGTATTTTAATTTAATTAAATAAAGTTGAAACACGAATCTTGGAAACGGGAGTCCTTTATTGATTTTTAATTTGACGAGAAATATAATATTTTTACGATGAAATTGATTAAAAAAAAGTATCAGAAGGGCAAAATGTTTTAGCAATAAAATAAGTCACTTGACTTAGTTTATGAAACGAATTTATAACTTAACCATAAAGGTGACCTGGCGGTCTAGGGGTAAGGTGTCAGACTTCTGTGCTGGCGGCCGGGGATCAATCCTCGGTCCCAGCATAGATTTATCTGATTACCAAACCCTTCCTTCACCTCTGACAATACATCTTGTGAATGTGGGGAATGCCAGGCCTCCACCGTGGTTCGGATCCCACGTTAAACTGTAGGTCCTCCATTTCATCTCACAATCACCCTACCATTACACATTAGCGTAAGTACGTATAACCGTAACGGGTAGTAAGACGCGGTGCTAATAATAATAATAATAATAATAATAATAATAATAATAATAATATAACTTAACCAGAAATGATATTTTTGGTGAATCAATTAAAAACATTTATATGCCAAGATAAAATACTTTATCATATAAATACATATACAAAGTACATAAAATGTAAGGAACTAATATAAAAAAGTGTTTCAAATTCATTATAGAGATGCCAGTAATCAATTTAAATAGGTTTGTTTCTATTCTGGTAATAGACGAAGCAAATATAGAAATATTGAGGTCAATTTGTTGTGATTTTCTTCAAGTAGAGAAGTTTATGTTAATGCACGCAGACAAAGGTAGAGAACACTTTTTTCTTCTATAAACATCAAGATGAGGTTAAAGCGAACCAAAATTTTTTAAAAGAATATATCTCAGTCGACCACTTCACTATATTTTTTTTTATGTGGGTTCCAATATGAAGGTGAGCAGTTGAGTTAACTTTATCGACTCACCCTGAAAAGAAGGCACCAAATGACCCCACAGAACGACTGCACTCAAGATAAGTGTTAGGGAAGTTGAGGCCTATAAGGGTGTCCACCCTCTAGTCACAGGTCACGTCACGTTATGAAGACTAACAAAGGCCATTATGCGGTCTACCAAGTCACTCCACGGAGACTCGTACCTTCGTCCAACAGAGTGTGACAGACTTGTGACGAATCTAGAGGAAAAATGTGATTAGAAGCTGTAGTAACGATAATAACATGGAGGGAGCGAGGTCTACTGTTCACAGAACTGACAATTTATTCATTAAAATATCTATATATCGTAAAGTATTAGTTATTTAACAGAATCTGAACCAGAAACTCAACCCCTCCCCCGTCAGTATATTGAAAAATGACGGGGGCAACATGTTTTTCTCATCTCGCGGGTCTCGATCCCTCCACCCCCCCCTCTGACTGTAGTTTTTTAGTTGTTTTTTTTGACTCGAGGTCTCGCCAGTTCGAGATGTGAATGGATAGAAGCTGTCGTCTCATTGCTCCTGAGGGAGGCATGCAGACTTCCTGCACGACACAGTGTGCACAAATCTAACTGGAACACAGGGATAGTAGGGTGAGATTGAGAGGGGGTTGTGGGGGGGGGGACGAGAAAAAAAACAATAACAAGTTAACTAAATATTTCGAAAAACAATGCTTATATATTTTTTTTTTGTTTAGCTAATTCTTATGTATGTTTTTGATGTATGAGTGAGTTAACCTCATTTAATAGTTTAGTCTATTCAATTGACTTCATTGATAAGGTAGAGACGAGTAAGGTATACATTCGATGAAATGTAACCGCATTATCGTGGAAGTGATAAATCATAAAGGGCTAACCATTCTGAGTACAGACGACCGCGATCCGACCTTCAATATTTCCGTCATCGACAACCCATTTTTCTGTTAAGAGTGATGTCTTAGACAGTATGACCACCAATGCGGGTAATTCAAGGCACACAGAAGATTTAATCTAAGGGATACGATGAGGAGTCATTAATGGACGTGTGGATAATGGCTTCACTTTATTTCTGTATGTTTTGTCAGTGACGAGGAGGTCAAGGTTCGAATACCGGCTGGGTGGACTGAGTGTGTGTTCTTAAACAAGATATGCCACTTTTCCTCTACGTGAATGTGGGTACATTTACTATGATTTATAGCCTACTCATTCCACCTCCATTTATATAATTAAATCCATATGAGACAACATGTCATTTTCTCAACAGACTGGACCACCAATGATAGGTAGGTATGGGTTTAAATCTTAGAGATTCTGATAATTTTCTTAAAGGGTTTTACATTCTCTCTCCATGAAATGCCCCTGGGATATAAAGATTTATTTTATCACCACGTGCTACCAGTCCTAGTTTTAAGCATATGTAACACATTACGTTAGTGTGTTAATGAAGACCAAGGTTGTATTTAGAAAAAGTGTACCAAAATTTGCGTGAAGAAGAGAGTGTAAAACCCCTGGGACACGACCTGAAATAAAAATATCATTACTACTCGCTTCGGTGGTCACGTGGTCTCTATAATACTAGACTGCCAGTGACGGGTAGATCCAAGCTCGTGTGTATTGAGGGGGGTTTTCTACAATGTTTTCCACTCTCCCTCCTCGCAAATGCTGGTACATTTGTGTAATTTAGCCTCCTTTATCCCTAAAACCATTAGCGTATCTAATACATAAGTGTATAAATGGAACGGGTAGTAAGATGCACTGCTAAGTAAATTAATATTTTTTTACTCTTTAGAAACTTAAACGGATCTTAGATTA
Organism: Timema californicum; assembly: GCA_902141385.1. Classification (NCBI taxonomy): domain Eukaryota; kingdom Metazoa; phylum Arthropoda; class Insecta; order Phasmatodea; family Timematidae; genus Timema; species Timema californicum. Next base: position 9,713 of record CABFOW010004344.1, read on the forward strand.
TCCAAAATTTCAAAATATTTCGTGACGCGTTTGAACCTTTCAAATCTTGGTATTCTTGTTTTCAAAGAAATAGCCGACTATTGAGTTGTGTGTGGAGACAAGGGTGGTGCCCGGAAACACCCGAACTTACCCGAGCGGTTGGCGAGTCGGTCGGAGGAGAGGGAATGCAACCCCCGCCCGTATAGACAATCAGTTGGGACGCCACCTACGACCCGTACAGTCGATATCTGACGTCATCGCCGGATAGTCCCATTTGACGCGACCGTTCTCACCTTCACGCGTAATTTATATCTAAAAAAAAGAAATATTATTATAATCGTTACATTTTGCGAATGTAATATTTAAAATTTTGTTTTGACGTGATCCGTTTTTAAATATTTTGTATTAGCGATTGTTGCATAAAAAAATTCTTCGTGGTTGTTTTTATTCTTAGCACTATGGACTGACATAAATGCAGGTTGTGGGATTAGTTATTTTAGAGGTATACATTTATATCTGTTCTAATTTACATCCCCAATATTTAAAATAATAAGTGTGATCTTAATAAAATAAATTACAAATAAAAAGTTAAAACATGATTTCATCCACATATGAAACATTATCAAATTTACAATTTTTAGTAAACCTAATTTAATTTTCATAGATACTTGAAACTTTTTACAATTACTTAACATAAAATCGTTAAATATATTATATCACTTGAATTTATGGTAAAATTAAATGCTAATGTTCAGATTCAATTAATGGTTAATTGACTATGTACTAAAATTAACCACAGTTTGTTTTAAAACAAGATTAATTGAATTTCTTAAACAAGATACGTTTAACGATACACTATATATATATATATATATATATTGTATCGTATATATATCCTAGTTAAATAATTTGTTTGGTAACTGAAAAGGACAAACAATTTATTTGCACACATGCATCTAATACACTCGGAAATAAATATAGTTCATTTATTTCTTAAAGTAGACATGCACTTATTTTTAGAAATAAAAATTCCACGCACGATTTTTTTTGTCCATAAATACTTTATCTAACTCGGTCTGAGGATTTCATTAAAATTCCTCAGTGTATAGGGTTTGCGCTGTAAAAGAAAACGGGAAACTAAAAAAACAAAAAAACTGCCAGTTTTTATTCATGTTTTATTTATTTATTTCTATTTTAGGACGGCATGTTTTTTTTTATATTTGCTATTACATTTTCAGTGATACAATGGTATGTGTTCATTATGCAAGTAACAGAATGCAAATATTTTGTTCTAATGTAGGTTCGAGAATGTTAGGAATGTTATTTTCGAAAATGCCACAAAAAACCGTAATCAGATATTTAAAAGGTTCTCGAATATTTTATCTACCCCTACATGCTATATTAATATTTATATACAATAAAATATCGTATGTACATTAATCTAAAAATTGTTATCTGAAAAATAATTTAAATTTTATATGTTTTATGAATAGATGACATTTTTAGATTTACACGTAAAATTACTACTTAATTATTTTTTTTAAATATTCAATATAAAATTTTGTGTAATTGATTATTACAATGCTCTCCACACAATTTTTACCCAGATTTATTCGATACAATTCTTAGAACAATATCAACTTGGAAGAAATTGTGCTCACGACCAATTATTTATTGTGAAATGTATGGACTGCTATTAGTAACGATATAAAGTTTTAAACGAAACATTTCACCGGTTCTTCTAGTACTGACGAGAACTCATACTGAAAGACTTGTATAAATGATCACCACGCTTACAGATAATGCGATGTCTTCCATCTATTCAGGATGTCTTCAACAAATTCAAGGCACGTAGAGAAAAGGTAAGGAAGGCGCTTTTTTGTATTTTATAAAAATATATAAATAATGACGTCCCTTTTTTTTTGTATGAATAATTTATGCTCATTCTTTTTAAATTGCCTTCTGTATTTTTCCTTCAATAAATGCCCTTAACTAGAGAACGAGTTTAAAAGTTTAATTCAATATGTTTTTTATAGAGTGGGAGGGTTAAGAAAAAGATTCTATTGAAATAAAAAATGCACTGAATTAATGAGGAAAAAAATTTAATTATGTATCATTTTAGGAGCTGAATTAATATATAAAATAATGTTCCTACAAGAATGTAAGGATGTTCTTTATTTTTCTTTTAGATAATACTAGTTTTTAAAATTCTTTTCAAACATCCATTTAAATCTACAAATAAATATACAAATTTAGTTATATATACATTATTTAGATAACATTTGATATATATATATTTAATAATACCATAAGCCATCAATACCCGAACAAACAAAGCTTTTAAATCACAATTTACATTTAAACAAGTGGGGCAACAATTTAATGGTTTTTAGTAAATATTAATAAATCTATTCAATTGAAACAAATTCAAATCTAACAATGTTCCAATTAGTTTTCAGATGGTACCAAACATTGATTCTTAGGAATATAAAACAGAATTACATTTATTATACTTGAAGATATGAACTATGACAAAAGGGTGATCTAGTTCTCCCATGATCGCAAGCTGTAACTTAAGTATAGTTTATTCAGTCATTTTGAAAAGTATAGGACGCTAATGACAGACATTTACTCGTCTATTACAGCTCCAAATATTAATATTGTCTATAAACAAACTATACCACTTAGTAACTATTCGGAAACGATAGTACAAACATATTTTTTTTAAATTAGTAAATTAGTAGGGTCTAAGTATATTATAAATTAAGTTTAGTCAATTTGCGTAAAGATCGTGACATAAATGTTAAACCTTTGTGTTTTCAGAGTTAAATTGAGCTATATTATGTTAAGTTAATTTGTAAGACTACATATCTATGTATGTGTTCGTGTTAGGACACATATTACAATTCCTGTGCTAATGTTGCTGTCCTAGGTTAAGTTAGCCTTAAGTTTATGTCCCTGTGTACGTGTTCGTGTTAATACTCAGATATTATTATTATTAATGATGCTAGTGCTGCTGTCTTAGGTTAAGTTAGTTTGTAGGTCTATATACCCGTAACCCGCCTCGGTGGCCTAGCTAGCAAATGCGTTAGTCGTGTTGAGATTGACTACCAAGGATGGGGGAGATCAAGGTTCGAATCTATCTTGGGTGGACAAGGGGTGGGTTTTTTCTAAATGGTTTTCCACTCTCCCTCCACGAAAATTCGGGTTCACTTCCTCTAAATTCAACCTTCCTAATTCTTAACCCAGTAGCGTAATCAGTACTTAAGCGCACAAGCTGAGCGGGTAGTAAGACGCGATGCTATATAAATAAAAAAACATATTCCTGTGTATGTGCTCGTCTTGTTACCCAGATATTACAATGCTAGTGCTGTCTTAGGTTAAGTTAGCCTGAATGGAACAATCAAACTAAACTACACGAACATAACTTTTCGCTAGTGTTTCTTTCTGTCTGTGGTGACTATTGTCTCAGACTGTACCTGGGAGGGATCTTGGCAAGGGGGGGGGGAGATGGGATAATGCCAGGTGTCAAAGGAGAAGGTAGCAATTAACAGGACAGAGTGACCAGAAGGTCTCTAGTGCAGCCCCCCCGACCCCCACTGTACACCACAACACCTCCCGGGGACTAAGCCCTGAGCAGAGGAAGATAATCCTGTTCCCCAGCCGAGAGGTCATTGCTTCATAGACTGCTGATACCTTTTAAAAGTTTATTAGACTTCCAAGTCTAAAAAAAAAAAATAGAGCTTGACGTTTACTCACTATTAATTTAAAAATTTTTACTTTCAAAACAAGGGATACTGGCATTTAACACCAGAGAAAAGGATGTGGAACAGAGGTATTAGCGTGGAGAAAGAATGGGAAAACTGAAATGGTAAATCACCCGTGGAAAACCCTGAGCTGAGATTCTACACTTAACCTCCCAGGCTATAGATGATCCAATATATTGTGCAACTTATTCCTTGGATGGCGTGAACACCGGTGTGGGTCTACAATATTGTAGACGAAAATAAATAACCTTGGTAAAAACCTGGTGGCATTTGAACCCATACCTCCCGGCCATCAGCAAATCGGACAAGACGAGACTTATACTTTAGATTACATGCCCCACTTCTGTGTATACAAACCTTTCCAATCAGTAATTATTACTATCATTATTTACAGTTTCTTAAATGTCAGAAGGAAAATAATTTAGGCTGATTGTCGAGCTTGTGATTCGGTTATTAGGTTTGAAAAATGGATTGAACAATAAATGCTACAATGTGTGCGTGGACGGACGTGAGATCACTCTGTCAACTTTGTCCGAGACGAAATCACAGACTGGTAGAATGATCCGCAAGTTTTTTACCTTGTCTGAGACGAAAACACAGACTGGTAGAATGACCCGCGAGCTTTTTACCGTGTCCGAGGAGAAAACACAGACTGGTAGAAAGACCCGCGAGCTTTTTACCGTGTCCGAGGAGAAAACACAGACTGGTAGAATGACCCGCGAGCTTTTTACCTTGTCTGAGACGAAAACACAGACTGGTAGAATGACCCGCGAGCTTCTTACCTTGTCCGAGGGGAAAACACAGACTGGTAGAATGACCCGCGAGCTTCTTACCTTGTCCGAGGGGAAAACACAGACTGGTAGAATGACCCGCGCGTTTTTCACCTTGTCCGAGGGGAAAACACAGACTGGTAGAATGACCCGCGCGTTTTTCACCTTGTCCGAGGGGAAAACACAGACTGGTAGAATGACCCGCGCGTTTTTCACCTTGTCCGAGGGGAAAACACAGACTGGTAGAATGACCCGCGCGTTTTTTACCTTTCAATTATTCATGAAGCTAACAGTTAGGCGAGAGTCACGGTTCGATCCGGGAATAAACGAATTGAACGCATTCTACCGGCCCAAATATCACCTTGTAGAATATTCACGGAGGACAGGAAAAAAACAAAGACATTTATAGGTAGATTAGACTACCTATGTTTTGGGAGATCAATGTTCTAATCTCGGTCGGGTGTACTGAGGGTAGTTTTTTTCTAAAATTGTTTTCCACTCTCCCTCTACGCAAATACAGGTACCCTTCCTTGAAATATAGCCTTCCTAATCCTGAAACCATTAACGTTATTAGTACATAAGCGTATAACCCAAACGGGTAGTAAGACTCGGTGCTAAAAAAATGCTTGAGGTGTGAGACGAGATATAGATGAAGTACTGTGATGAAATAACGGAATTAAATAATATATTACCCACCTCGGTGGCGTAGTTTGCTAACGCGCTTGTCGTGTTGAGCTCGACCACTGAAGATGGGGAGATCAAGGTTCGAATCTCGGTCGGGTGAACTGGGGTTGTTTTTTCCTAAATGGTTTTCCACTCTCCCTCCACGCAAATGTGGGTTCACTTCCTCTAATTAAACCTTCCCAATTCCTAATCCATTAGAGTAATTAGTAATTAAAGCGTATAACCCGAACGGGTAGTAAGACGCGGTGCTAAATATTATTATTATTATTATTATTAGTATTATTAAATAATATATGACCGAAATGTACTCAGTCTCCCGATTACGAAAAAAAATATACTTTTGAATTTCCCTCTGTCCGGTGTATATTCACCTTTTTAATTTATTATTTAACAAAGATATCTTAGATTGTTGCTAGAGAGAGCTTGACTGGAAGAGACTATACTTAATGATCTGTCCCCTTTCATTCAGTAGAATGTTTAAAAAAACAAACAATAAGAATATATTCATTCGTTTCATTTCATTATGTTGTGTGTGGTTGGTCAAATATACGGTGAAGGGAAAGGGGTAGTTTACTATAGTAAATTATTGTCAAGAATTGGTTGCCCTGCAAGGCTATTATGACCGTTTGACACAAAGTTATTTATCATATTCTGAAAATTGAAAAAATGATAACTGGACACGGGAATCGAACCCGAGACCTTTGGCTCAGTACGCTAATGATCTTACCACCAAGTTATCCAGGAGAAGTCCCGTACCCAGAGGGTCATTCTTAGCTAAAAATTTTAAGGCAGAGTCTATGATGGACGTGCGGAAATCGTCGGCTACGGATGTGTTCAATTTTCAGAACATGATATCTAGACGGAGTAATCCTCAATAAAAAAGAATAAATAATAGCTTTGGATATTTGATTCTTAAATATGCGATCCCTTACAGTTATAATAATACTACATGTGGCAGAATTAAGCCAACTACCGAGTCGAGGGTGGCTGTGTTATCAGATAGCTCGTGATATTAATATAATAATATTTAGCACCACGTCTTACTACCCGT
>CABFOW010004344.1:19438-38283 GCA_902141385.1 Timema californicum
GGGGGGGGGAGAGATTATGGTTTATTTATTTTTCGTAGGAAGTATAGTCACTGTTCCAATACAATATGATTGTGGCTACCTTTGAAAACTTTTAAGGTGTGATGGAAGGGCATGTGAGGAAAGGTCAGCGTTTTTTTTTTTGCAATTTTTAAGGCAAAACATTTTGGATGGCTAAAATATTGCTCCAGTACAAACATAAAGTTTAATTTTCTTTTCACATGTTGATACTAACATTTCCTGAATATCCATCATTACTATAGCGGCATTAAGACGAGATACTTTTTTAATTAAGAGAAAAAGTTGTCATTAAATTCCAGGACACCCTTTATAGGTTTTCAAAAAATATTGATACCATAATGTGAAGAAAATTAAATTCTATATTTGTACTGAAGCAATATTTTATTTATTTTGGGCAAAAAAGGTGTTGGGACATAAAATCTGCCAAAACACTGTTTGTTTCTCGCATCCAATTCCGTCCCCCCTTAAGAGCACGTGTATCAAATAAGAAACCAAAATAGTGCCTCATTAATATAAGAGAGTGAAAGGGTAATATCAGATGTGCCAAAAGTAATTAATATGTTATTATTAATTATCCTACCCCTGCATCTACTATTTATGTCAATATTTATAAGTTTATTAATTATCTGCGTGACACTACCTCCTGCACCTACTATCAATGCAAATAATGTCATGCAGATAATTAATTCTGTACTTGTTAACTTAAGTTCAAATGTCTCACTTTTAACTCGTTCGGGTGGATTATGGGTAATTTAACCCCGACTTTATTTATAGATGAATAATGGTAAATTTTCTTATAAATCACTTTTTTTTTATCTGTTTCCTTATGTTTGATAATGTAATTTCCTGACTACATTTACATTGAATATTAATACTAAATCCATTCAAATTGGAAAATTTAATTTGTATTTTATTTATATAAAAATACCAAATTGTGATTTATTTCAACTGTAAAGTGGAAAGACTGACTGACTCTTTTGTAGTGGGTAAGTTAATGAACTAATTAGTCCTTGTGTTACCCTCTTTAGGAAATTCTTCAAGCTACACAAAGTACAAGTAAAAGTTTTTATTCCATCCTACCACAGACAGATAAGCTCACATCTAATTAGTTTTAAGGGGAGTTTTTCTTTCAAAATAATATAATGTAGATGGAAAAGTTTTTTCTTAGTTTAAAGCACTCCTTTTTTTTTATTGCGAGTACGTTTACAAAGGTTTCAGAAATCAAATAATTATCTAACTTCAACTTGAAAATTAATACATTATAATTCTTTAATCTTTATTTAAGAATGGAAATTACGATTTTTTTATACTTTAAATTAATGTAAGTATTCAAATCAATAAAGTATATGAGGAAATAATTTTTAAATCCAAGTATAATTAATTTAACCTGTCAAAGAATTAAACAAAGACTTTATTTTAGCACCGAATTTCACTATTCGTTTGTATTATACACATATTAGATAATTATATTTAAGAATTACTAGATCTAATTTCATAGGAAGAACCTCATCTGACAACTAGAATAGCTACTAGATCTACTTTCATAGGAAGAACCTCATCTGACAACTATAACAGCTACTAGATCTACTTTCATAGGAAGAACCTCATCTGACAACTAGAAAAGTTACCAGATCTACTTTTGTGGGAATAACCTATTGTGACAGCTTGAAAAGTTACTAGATCTACTTTCATAGGAGGAGGAAGGTTGAACTTAAATGAAATCATTCTTCATTTACATGCGAGTGGAAAACTATTGAAGGTATAAAGAATCTGCTATGATATCATACGTTCAATTTTCATAGGAAGAATTTTATCTAACAGTTATAAAATCTACTATATCTGCTTTCATGTATTTATACGTAGAGTCATATGGTCTTTAGCTGTCACTTTTTATGTATCATAATAAACAATATCTGTACTTACTAAAATACGTTTCTAAAAAAAATTGACTCTATTTATCGCCGGTTCATCTGATAGCTATATTTTTAAAATACATATTTTAGTAGCTTAATAAAATAAGCAAGCATGAAATATTTAATATGGATATTCACTTATATTTTCTAGTCACGTATTGTGATAAATAAACCAAACCCTTGAAAACATTTTAACACTTGATAAAGTAAAATTAAATAAGCTTATATAAAAAAAAAGCGTGAATGTTAAATTTGTCAAAATTTTGGTGTCGTTCTTTTGGTGCTATTCATTTTGTTTTGACTTGATTAAAAATGTCATTCAAAAGGCCTCTTTTTAAAAACGAATCGAATTACGTTTCACGTTGAATAGAAACATCTATTTCTTTTCAGATACGCCATAAACCGGCAAATAAAAGAGACTCAATGCATCTGCACACAGCTCTATTTAATCTACTGATGAACTTATTTATCGAAACATACATGCTTGTATGGATTTGTTTTCAATATTTGGAAAAAAAATAATTATGGAATCATTTTAATTAAATCTCAGTATGGAGAAAAAAAAAGTTTGTTAACAAAGGCGTAAATAATTTCAATGAAGGATTATAATGGACTATAATTATTTGGAAGGAAAAAAACATCAATTATAACAAAGGTAATTTTAAATGAACGTAAAAAAATAATTAAAAGGGTAGAGAGAAAATTTGTGTCTGTATATCTTTCAACGAATAATATAGCCTTCAGGGACTCACATGGTTAGCGTAAATTGTGTTTATAAATTAAAAATAATGAAGGGTATTTTCATTAAAATAAAAGCACATATTTCTAAATAAGATGTGTGTTCTAGAAATCTACTTGAAGGTGATGCCCATGTAAATATGCCATAGGGATATGTGTAAAAAACAGTGTAAAGTCAATATTATTGTATTTTAAATATTGTTAATATTTTAGAAGGTCAAGTTACTGTTTTCTTAATCATACTACATACTTTTTATTAAATATGTTTTTTAACTAATTTTTCGGGCAAAAGACTATCAAAATTGTATGATATACTCTTTTATATAGTCCAATTTTAATAGGAAATATATTTTATAGCTTACAAATATATTTTCTTGTGGGCATGTAATATTATTATTATTATTATTATTAGCACCGCGTCTTACTACCCGTTCGGGTTATACGCACTTACGCTAATGTGTAATGGTAGGGTGATAGTGAGATGAAATGGAGGACCTACAGTTTAACGTGGAATCCGAACCACGGCGGAGACCTGGCATTCCTCACATTCACAAGATGTCTTGTCAGAGGTGAAGGAAGGGTTTGGTAATCAGATAAATCTTTGCCGGGACCGGGGATTGAACCCCAGCCACCAGCATAGAAGTCTGACACCTTACCCCTAGACCGCCAGTTCACCCGGCATTTAATAACATTTTACCATATTATTAGTTTTCTTTAATAACACGTAATATTATAATTTAAAAGTGAAGGATGCATATCACATGACTTAAGTATGAACACTTGAAAATAGATCTAGTAACTGTAATGGCTGTCAGTTAAGGGTTTTCCTATGAAAGTAGATCTAGTAACTATTCTAGCTGTCAGATAAGGGTTTTCTTATGAAAGTAGATCTAGTAACTGTTCTAGCTGTCAGATAAGGTTCTTCCTATGAAAGTAGATCTAGTAACTTTGCTAGCTGTCAGATAAGGGTTTTCCTATGAAAGTAGATCTAGTAACTGTTCTAGTTGTCAGATAAGGTTCTTCCTATGGAAGTAGATCTAGTAACTGTTCTAGCTGTCAGATAAGGTTCTTCCTATGAAAGTAGAGCTAGTAACTGCAATGGCTGTCAGATAAGGTTCTTCCTATAAAAGTAGTTATAATAAGCCTAACTTTTCTTTCATATTCCTATTAAAATTGGAATTTAGTACAATGGGCCGTTTCAAAGGTATTTCCCCATAAATCGGTATTATCGGTACTACCTGCCACCGATAATTAAACTTGGTTTAAACTAATCTCAAACTGGGATGACTGTGCAGTGGAACGGTTTGTCTGATTGATATTCGCTCACAATCGCCGGCTGTAATATCAAACTCTCAACCCCTCCCCCCTCCTCCTCACTTGAGCGGAATAATTCCCTTGAGCGTGATGAGAGTGGTGTTAGCCGGGAATTACTGCCCCCCCCTGCCCCCCTCTCTTTCACTCCTAGCTCTAGAGATCTGGACCCAGCATCGGTTCCTGTGAGATAAGCGGGTCAGACAGGGAGACTGATTGAAAACTATCGGAGGATCTATAAAACAAGATGGTCCGAGCCAGACATGACCAACCAGAACATTCTCTCTCTCACAAATAAATTATTGTATTGTTTAGTGGACTACCGGTGACCTGGTGGTCTAGGGGTAAGGAGTCAAGACTTCTGTGCTGGGGGTCCGGGGTTCAATCCTCGGTCGCGGCACAGATTTATCTGATTACCAAACCCTTCCTTCACCTCTGACAAGACATCTTGTGAGTGTGGGGAATGCCAGGTCTCCACCGTGGTTCGGATCCCATGTTAAACTGTAGGTCCTCCATTTCATCTCACAATCACCCTACCATTACACATGAACGTAAGTGCGTACAATTCGAACGGGTAGTAAGATGCGGTGCTAATAATAAAAAAATAATAATTGTGGACTACCCAAGGATCAAATTAAATATTTTGGGAGGTTGAGGGTTCAATTACTGGCAGGATGTAGTGGGGGTTAGTAAAGTGGTTGGTGACATTATTTTAATTATTCAATAATATTGTTTTACGGGTAGGTCAGTGTTATTAGCATAATAAAAATGTGATTTTGTGAGGGGAAAAAAACATCTAATATAATTTTATAAATCATTTTTTGCAAATTGGAATAAAAAATTTGATGAGCTATAAAGCTTTATATAATTTCGTGAAAGATAAATAGTACAAACTTTGGGAATATTCTTTTATATGGGTAGATCTTTACCTCTTATGTTATCTCGAATTCTTAAAAGTGGGTCTGACAATTATTAATACTTGACTTTCAGGCAAAGACAGACCGACATACAGACAGACCAACATACATACATACAGACAGACAGACAGACAGACATACAGTGGGTATCGTCACTCCTTTATACTCTAGACCCATGATTTGAGTATCCTACCCCGTATCTTTCCCGATCACAAAGGTGGTCTATCTGTCCAATTGTCTATAACTACACCACAACATCGGTCCAGGAACCGCAGTGAACCGTCTCCTGAATTAATCCCCGGGTTTGAATCCCAAACTCTCCGGGGACCTCATCATGAATCATTAGTTGGGTGGTACACTCCGTTAAAATGAGAGGACCCAACTAGATCCTCGAATGCTCTAAGGCGTCACTATCATAATAAACTAGACTTCCAGTAACGGAGAGATCTGGGTTCTAATCCCTGTTGGGTTTACTGAGTGTGACCTTTCCTAAATGGATTTCCAATCTTCCTCTGTAGATTGATGGTACACTTCTTACAAATTCAACCTTCCTCTGCCTTATTACATTAACCTAATCAGTACATATTAAGAGTATATCCGGAACGGTTAGTAGGACACAGTAGAACAAACCAAAGTAGCAGTATTACCGTGACTTATTGCACTATGGTCCTATCATAATATCCCTCACCATAGTGGAACCTAGCAAGGATGCAGTCTTACCTTGAATGATTGCACCATGACCCTATCTTATAAGCTACACCATAGTAGAATCAAGCAAAGAAGCAATCTTACCTCGACTTATGGTCCTATTATATAAACTACACCATAATGAAACCAAGCAAGAATGCAGTCTTACCTTGACTGATTCTACTATGGTGATTCTACTTCTGGTAAAAATTTAATATTGCAAAATCAGTGAAATCGCTAACCATCAGTTACCCTCTGTGTATACAGTTAGCCAACGAACCTACACGTCCATCACAGGCTCAGCCTTAAACATTTATTTTTAAGCTACCCTGATCAAAGGAGAGATCTTTGATAGCTCAGGGGTAGATAATTGCTCAACTAAAATAAGTATCTCAGATTAAATTCCCATTCCAAAATGTCGTTTTTCATCCTTATTGGACTGGAAAGAAAATTATATTAAACACAATTTGGTTCACATAGTTCTGTTTTAGAATTTCTAAACAACTTTTCTTCATTGTGTATAACCCGAACGGGTAGTAAGACGCGGTGGTAATAATAATAATAATAATAATATTAATAATAATAATTTTTCTTCATCTCGCCAATATTATTGAAATATATCTTTCAATTTTAGGAATTTCTAAAGCACTTAACAATCTTGCAAACTTTAAAGAAGTAAGATAAACTTTTTAAGTTGTCGGTGATCAATTTCATTTCCCTTAATTTTAAACCAATCTTTATTTTATTACTTTTTTTACAAATGTCAAAGTAATCATTTAAGTTGTTCTTAAGATTTAAAATTGATAGACAATTTCAAAGTTTTTGAGCCTAAAATAACAACCTACATTTTTTAAGTGTCGCAATAAATTAAACTCGATACATTTTCAGATGCGAGAGAATATAGTGCATCATAGCTCTGACCTGTTTGTAGGACACACGATCGATTCTGACAGAGTGCATTGATCCTAATTTTGCCTAGATAATAGTTGGATTAACTTTTTTTCTATTTAAGTGTTAGTGCATAATTATTTTTACTATTTATTGTGCGTTAGTGCCAATTAACTCACTATCTCAATCAATTTTTACTCTCAATTAAATTTACACGGTTTTAGAAAACTACAATCACACAATACAAAAAGAAGCCTTCATAAAGTGACCTGAAAATTAACATTTCAGTTCTTGATGTAACAAAATATTACAAGGGTAAATATGTTTTCATTAGATAGTTATTTTATTATTTTTTTATATTGGTGTATTATTAATATTTTATTAAATACTTATAATTATTTTATGTTAGCTAACAAATTATTAAAAGAAATATTGAATATCAAACTTTGGTGCTGAAATATATTTTTAATCCAATCTATTAAGAGCTTTTACTTAGAGATTTCTGGTGATTTCCAAATTTATAACTACAATTTTTTTTTTAGGACCTTGTCTTACCCGCTGTTTGGGTTAAAGTCTTATGTACTAATTACAATAATGATTTTAGGGATTATGAAGGTTATATTTAGAAGAAGTGTAATCACATTTTTGTGGAGGGAGAGTGGAAAACTATTTTGGAAAACCTCTCTCAGTACACTCAACATAGGTTCAAATCTCAATCTCCCCATCATAGACAATCTACATTCAAAGTAACGCCGTGGTTCGGATTCCACGTTAAACTGTAGGTCCTCCATTTCATCTCACAATCACCCTACCATTACACATTAGCGTAAGTGCGTATAACCCGAACGGGTAGTAAGACGCGGTGCTAATAATAATAATAATAACTTTTCCAATTCCTAATCCAATAGAGTAATTAGTACTTAAAGCGTATAACCCGAAAGGGTAGTAAGACGCAGTGCTAAATATTATAAAAATGTAGGTACTATCATTACCTAAAATTAAAATGTCCTAAAACAATGCTTCTTCTACTTAAGTATCCCCACCCCCACCCCGCGTGTTTCTACCAGGCTCCATGGTGGTTCTAGAGTGTGCATAGCCCCCATTTGACGGAACTCCTCGACCAACACCTAGAGGAGTGCCGTACTAGAGCACGGCTGTAATGGATGTGCACATATGCCCTTGTTTCCCAGAGCTGTTTGTGCCGGGGTGAAAGTGGCGGTGAGTAATGTTAAGTGAGATCTCCTCCCAAACTCTTGATATATTCTGTCCCCCTAAAAGTTCCGACAGAGAACTAATGCGATTATTCATATCCTCTATGTCTTAAACGCTACACTTAACACACTCGGATTATTTTTAATGCACCATTCCCCCCCTCCCTCCCTCCTGGTACCCTCCACCAAGAATAGGAGGGGAAAGAGGAGGAAAATAAGTGGCCAGTCTGTTATAATCAAGTAGGAAACCTTTTTATTTTTGAGTGATGGTAAACTTGTGTGTTTTGTACTCACGCTCTGACCATCTGAACACTCAGATAAATCGGGTAGGGGTGAGGAGGGTAAGATTAAGGAGAAATACACCCACAATTGTGTAAAGTGAGGGTGGGAAAATAATAAGTATAAACTACTCTTAATAGGTGACCTGGTGGTCTAGGGTTAAGGGTGTCGGGACTTCTGTACTGAGGGGTCCGGGGTTCAATCCTCGGTCATCCTTCACCTCTGACAAGTCGTGTATTAATCACAACTTGTGAATGTGTGGAATGCCAGGCCTCCACCGTGGTTCGGATCACACGTTAAATTGTAGGTCCACCATTTCATATCACAATCATCCTACCATTTCACATTAGCTTAAGTGCGTATAACCCGGACGGGTAGTAAGACGACGTGATAAAAATAATAATACTTTTAGTACAATATAGCAGGATTCTGAACCCGACCTCCTAGTTCTAGGAAAGCCTGTCTATGATGAGAGTTACGCCTTCCACCATGTGACCACCGAGGCGGGTAGTTTTTTAATTTGATTTATTGTAATATTTAAATATTATAAAATGTATCTTACACTAATTATGGGGGAGGGACGTGGAAGGAGTTTAGAGAATATTTGTCCGGATTCACGTGCGGAAACAATTTATAAAATAAAAATGCACTTTCATTTGACCTGGCCTAAGATTCCAACCCCGACCTACTCGTCAACAGTGAGCTAGGAAACGCGAGACTAACGTTTTAGACTGCGTACCCACCGATGTAAGCACACAAAATTCGTCCTCTCTTATTCGTGAATGTTTGCGCTCACTTTTTTTTTATATTATTTGAAATTCACGTTCACACACACACACACACACACACACATACACGCATACACACGATATAAACAGCTGTCCTGTAAACGTAGACATATATACATTATAAATTAGTTTTCTCTTCATTAGGAAAAATACATCTGTTTTATTTTAAATATAAATCTAATAATAATAATAATAATATTTAGCACCGCGTCTTACTACCCGTTCGGGCTATACGCTTTTATTACTTATTACTCTACTTGATTAGGAATTGGGAAGGTTGAATTAAAGGAAGTGAACCCGCATTTGCGTGGAGGGAGAGTGGAAAACCATTTAGGAAAAACACACTCCCAGTTCACCCGACCGAGATTCGAACCTCGATCTCCCCATCCTCAGCGGTCGAGCTCAACACGACAAGTGCGTTAGCCAACTACGCCACTGAGGCGGGTAATATAAATCTAGAAATTGTAATTAAATTCCTCGCATTTATAACCCTGTAAGGTTATTATTATTATTATTATTAATAATAATACTGATAAATTAGTTTAATAAATAATAAGATACAAACCAATGAAAATAATCAAAACAAACAATTCACAGCTTCCAATCGGGAATTGAATATAGGCCTTTTCGAAGATAATCAAACATGATACCACAGTATAACTTTTCAAATATTATTTTATAATATAATATCTTGCCCTAATTTATTATATACCTTTATGTACTGGCGTAAAACTCATTCCAATTAGGCTACAATTTAGTAAAAAAAACTATCCAAATTGTCAAAGTAAAAAATAGTTGCGTTTAGGATCGCTTTTATGTTATGATATAAACGATATATTACATTTTGGGTCGTGAAACATTAATTAGTTTATAGAAACTTGTTTTTTTAATTCGTGCTCTAAATGTATTTGAAATACCTGCGGTATTTGCAAATCCTCTGAGGTCGATGTTTTGGAAATGTAAATGCTTTTTAATTTTTGTGCGGTCAAGCGACCTCGCTAGATCCCATTAGAGTAAAACCTGGTTGGTCAATTTCCCAAAAGATTACGACTTATAAAATTATAAAGCACTGTTTATTAAATATTAGGAGCTTCAAACATACATTAAATGTTGTATAAGTCGTTTCAGTTAATTGCAACAGGGGCAATTCACTGGAATAGTGGTATAAACTTTAGATGTTTTATTAATTTTTTAAACAGAAACATTAAATTATTTATTTGGATATTTTTATTAATTCAAATCAATCTATATGTAATCAAAGTTTGATATATAAATATGAGAGAAGTTACTGGATCTACTTTCATAGGAAGAACCTTATCTGACACCTAGAACAATTACTAGATCTACTTTCATAGGAAGAACCTTATCTGAAAGTTAGAAAAGTTACTATATCTACTTTCATAGAAAGAACCTTATCTGACAGCTAGAACAGTTATTAGATCTACTTTCATAGGAAGAACCTTATCTGACAGCTAGAACAGTTACTAGATCTACTTTCAAAGAAAGAAGCTTATCTGACAGCTAGAACAGTTACTATATCTACTTTCATAGGAAGAACCATATCTGAAAGTTAGAAAAGTTACTATATCTACTTTCATAGAAAGAACCTTATCTGACAGCTAGAACAGTTATTAGATCTACTTTCATAGGAAGAACCTTATCTGACAGCTAGAACAGTTACTAGATCTACTTTCAAAGAAAGAAGCTTATCTGACAGAAATAAAAATGTTACTAGACATATTATTTATGGAAGAAACTCACTAAAAACTAGAACAATTACTGTATGTGCTTTGACATATTCATACGTCAAGTCATGTGATCTGTAGTCACCACTTTTGATATACATCCATACCAATATAAACAATAACCATATAAAGTGCTAATAGTTTGAGCTGTATAACCTACCCAAGTCTCTTAAGCCACCCTAATCTATGTCTTAGTATTTACAAATTATTTAACCTACTTATCTGTTTCATTATAAATACATTAGTCTGTAGAGTCTAAACCTTTTGAACTCCTATAGTTGTCCCAGAACTGGGTCTCAAAGGGACCCGGCTCATAAAAGTGTAAAAATAGTATTTAGATAAAAAAAAACTGTCATTGAAGACGTTCTAGACTAAAAATCAGGTATTCTATCAGTGCGTGACCAGCCCTACCAGATATTGATGTATTAAAAGTGTACCTCTTTATAATGTTGGTCTGAACCAGAAGTCGAAACGAACTAGCGGTGACTTATGGTCACCAATCACGACAAGCGCACATAGGGAAATGTCTGGAGGGACAAAGTTAGACAGTTTGTGACCTTGTTCCAGTAAGCATTAATATGGTTTGAGAGTTGGAGTAAGTTAAAGAGGGATGGGAGTCACCAATAGCAAAGGAGGGGTGGGAGTCACCAATAGCCGAGGAAGGGTGGGAGTCACCAATAGCCAAGGAGGGATGGGAGTCACCAATAGCCAAGGAGGGGTGGGAGTCACCAATAGCCAAGGAGGGGTGGGAGTCACCAATAGCCAAGGAGGGATGGGAGTCACCAATAGCCAAGTAGGGATGGGAGTCACCAATAGCCAAGGAGGGACGGGAGACACCAATAGCCAAGGAGAGATGGGAGTCACCAATAGCCAAGGAGAGATGGGAGTCACCAATAGCCAAGGAGGGATGGGAGTCACCAATAGCCAAGGAGGGATGTGAGTCACCAATATCCAAGGAGGGACGGGAGACACCAATAGCCAAGGAGAGATGGGAGTCACCAATAGCCAAGGAGGGATGGGAGTCACCAATAGCCAAGGAGGGATGGGAATCACCAATAGTCAAGGAGGGATGGGAGTCACCAATAGCCAAGGAGGGATGGGAGCCACCAATAGCCAAGGAGGGATGGGAGTCACCAATAGCCAAGGAGGGACGGGAGTCACCAATAGCCAAGGAGGGACGGGAGTCACCAATAGCCAAGGAGGGACGGGAGACACCAATAGCCAAGGAGGGACGGGAGTCACCAATAGCCAAGGAGGGATGGGAGTCGCCAATAGCCAAGGAGGGATGGGAGTCGCCAATAGCCAAGGAGGGATGAGAGTCACCAATAGCCAAGGAGGGATGAGAGTCACCAATAGCCAAGGAGGGATGAGAGTCACCAATAGCCAAGGAGGGGTGGGAGTCACCAATAGCCAAGGAGGGACGGGAGACACCAATAGCCAAGGAGGGATTGGAGTCACCAATAGTCAAGGAGGGATGTGAGTCACCAATAGCCAAGGAGGGACGGGAGACACCAATAGCCAAGGAGGGATGGGAGTCACCAATAGCCAAGGAGGGGTGGGAGTCACCAATAGCCGAGGAGGGATGGGAGTCACCAATAGCCGAGGAGGGATGGGAGTCACCAATAGCCAAGGAGGGATGGGAGTTACCAATTGTTAAAAAGGATTAACTTTGGTGGTCACGGCGAGCGTTCATCTCAAGATTCAATAGTCATGAGTTTATATTCAGCCGAGGTCAACAGATTTTTAATGAGCGATAAATATCCGTAGAACAATTTATTTTGGAAGGAAAGTAAAGCCATTGGTCCCGTGTCAATTGTGACATAATAAAACCGGAAAGATATGTGAAAATACCTTTCATGGAAAAATTGGTAGGTCCTTTCGCTCTCACTCATAGAAATTCTCGTGTTCTGGTATAATCAGCCGTTTCATAAAGTGCACGTTAAATACCTCAAATAAATATGATAAGTTAAGAAGGAATGCTAGTTCCGGTAGATTAAATTATTATTATTACTAGCACCGCGTCTTACTACCCGTTCGGGTTATACGCACTTACGCTAATGTGTAATGGTAGGGTGAATCGTGAGATGAAATGGAGGACCTACAGTTTAACGTGGGATCCGAACCATGGTGGAGGCCTGGCGTCCCCCACATTCACAAGATGTCTTGTCTGAAGGAAGGGTTTGGTAATCAGATAAATCTGTGCTGGGACCGAGGATTGAACCCCAGCCGCTAGAACAGAAGTGTCTGACACCTTACCCCTAAACCGCCAAGTCACATACCAGTAGATTAAATAATAATAATATTTAGCACCGCGTCTTACTACCCGTTCGGGTTATACGCTTTAAGTTCTAATTACAATAATGGATTAGGCATTGGGAAGGTTGAATTAGAGGAAGTGAACCCGCATTTGCGTGGAGAGAGAGTGGAAAACCATTTAGGAAAAACCACCCCCAGTTCACCCGACCGAGATTCGAACCTCGATCTCCCCGTCCTCAGCAGTCGAGCTCAACACGACNAACCATTTTGGAAAAACCACCCCCAGTTCACCCGACCGAGATTCGAACTTCGATCTCCCCGTCCTCAGCAGTCGAGCTCAACACGACAAGCACGTTAGCCAACTACGCCACCGAGGTGGGTCAGTAGATTAAAGATGAATGAGATTCACCCCGGAAGTCCCATCACACCTTTAATGAAAGGACCACTATAATTGACGCTTTACCTTTTAAAACTAGATATAAACTTTTACACGAGTCTGTAATATGCAAAGGCTGGGAGAAAGAAAGACACTATAAGTATATATATATATACCTTTAATCTAACTTTAATAATGGAAATTTAATTTTCGTGCTAATGTAATTATCTTTTAGAAGAGAAGCATATTTTAAAATTACAGTTAAAACGTGTCAGTACTAACTTTTAGTGAGTTAGACTATAAAGTTTGAGGACACATTAATAGGAGGACCAATATAATTGGTATCTATCACCAGAATCTTATATTAAATAAATTAAAGTAGTAGAATGAAATAATATAATAACCTGCTAAAAGGAACATAAATGATTGAACTTTATATATATAAAAAAAAGGTATTATACTTGCAAAAGTATAAATTATCGTGCGTAACCGATTCCTGTTTTAACATCACTCGGAATATCGTCTGTGAGCGCGGAATTTCTCGCCGCGGTAACTGTAAATTTAACAAAACTTGACCTGGGACATTCTTAGAGCCTGGGCCGAATAACATTGGTACCGAAAATGGTTTTTAAATTTTACCTTTCTTTCCGATATGGAAACCACTAAGATGTCAATCGAATATAATTTAAAATTACAAGAAAACTATATAGTACATATTTTTTAAATATCTTGCGGCCGTGGTTCATCCTCGGTCCCGGCACAGATTTATCTGATTATACCAAACCCTTCCTTCACCTCTGACAAGACATCTTGTGAATGTGGGGAAAACGTTAAACTGTAGGTCCTCCATTTCATCTCACAATCACCCTACCATTACACATTAGTGTAAGTGCTTATAACTCGAACGGGTAGTAAGACGCGGTGCTAATAATAATAATTTAAATATGTTGACACAACCATATTGAGAAATTGATGCATTTAAATACGAGAATATGAAATACAAGGAAATTATTGGAGATATATTATTAAGACTAGAGAAGTGATAAGAACAAGGGGGGAGATTGGGTGGAGTTCATTGTGTACAGAACCACTAGTTACATATTATTATTATTAGCACCGCGTCTTACTAAACATTCACAAGATGTCTTGTCAGAGGTGAAGGAAGGGTTTGGTAATCAGATAAATCTTTGCCACGACCGAGGATTGAACCCCAAGCACAGAAGTCTGACACCTTACCCCTAGACCGCCAGGCCACCTAGTAGTTACATATTGAAATGGTTGTAGAATATATCAATACCATAACATAGAAATATTAGTGAAACTGATAAAGATGACGTAGTTTGTGTTCTAATACTACACCTTACACCACCATAGGGGGGTTTTGCTGGTTTCATTTATTGAGCACTGAAATTCACTGAACATCCGGGATGTCCGCATTTTTAAATTAAGGGTAGTGGAGTTTTAGCTAAAAATCTAGGCAAATTTGAACGGAGATAGAGTTAATAATATAATATTTAGCACCGCGTCTTACTACCCGTTCGGGTTATACGCTTTAAGTATTAATTACTCTAATGGATTAGGAATAAATTGGGAAGGTTGAATTAGAGGAAGTGAACCCGCATTTGCGTGGAGGGAGAGTGGAAAACCATTTAGGAAAAGCCACCCCAAATTCACCTGACCGAGATTCGAACCTCGATCTCCCCGTCCTCAGCAGTCAAGCACAAAACGACAAGCGCGTTAGCCAACTACGCCACCGAGGCGGGTGAGATAGAGTTGATAGCCGTTTAAGATAAGCATACACAGTATATCCAGTCAGGGCTTAAACCCTGGCCTTATTGCCACTGTTATAACATACCAGACAAAGTTGTCACCTTAACCCGCGTGTTCAACTATGTGGGTTAGTACCAATTATATTTTATAACATTCTTAGTGTACGTATATACAAGTTATTTTAACGTTTATTTACAAAATACACCTGCCTCAATGACGTAGCTAACGCGATAGTTTAGTGTTGAGTTGGACTGCCATGTCCGGGGAGATTGAGATCGGAATCCCATTCGGCTGAACTGGTGGTTTTTCCTAAATGGTTTTCCACTCTCACTCCACGAGAATGCGGGTTCACCTCCTCTCTATTCAATCTTCCCAATTCCTAATCCATTAGAGTAATTAGTATAATTAGTATATAAGCGTATAAACCAAACGGGTAGTAAGACGCGGTGCTAAGTGTAAGTATTATTAACAAAATAATAGTCGTCCCTTACCAGCCCTTAAAACTTTTAATTTTTTTAAATATATTTTGACCCAAAATTTTACTTTTTTTAAAAATACGTAGGCCTAACTCATTCAAGATATTTTTGAATTATTTTGATTTTTTAATCAATAAAATGCACTTTATTTTAATATGAAAAATAATTAAATTGATTTTTATTTAAAATCTCGATGCCATCGCTTTGTTAATTTTCAGAAGGTCATATTTTGAAGAGCACTTTTAAAAATCATGTGAAGCCCTTTTTTTAAGTTGTTCTAATTACAATGTGTGTAATATAAATCACATTTATAATATAATCTTAAGTTATCACAGATGAAGTAGATCGAGACAATTTTACTGATCGATTGTAATTACATTTCAGTTAAATGATCCGGACTCAGGGAAAATCAACAAAGTCTAGTGTAAATTTTAATCGAAACGATTGCATTTTTTTACTGCGAGGAGATTTAATCGGCTCCAGCGAGTTTTAGCGATTCTAATTTACATTCTTGCTTGATTGTCCAAAAGGATGTTCAAAAAAAAACTGTAACCATTTGTTTTGTGTAAATTGTATTCACGCATTTAACTGTGAGTTGAGTCAGATAAAATGTGAGAGGACAATTATTAACTAATTAAGTGATAAGAAAATATTGATTGGATAAAGTGAATTGCTTTGCATGCACCATGTCTTACTACCCGTATGGATAGCCAGCATATTTATACTTACAAGCTTAGGATGAAGAATGTTGAACTTAGAGAATAATAATAATAATATTTAGCACCACTTCTTACTACCCGTTCGGGTTATACGCTTTAAGTACTAATTACACTAATGGATTAGGAATTGGGAAGGTTGAATTCGAGGAAGTGAACCAGCATTTTCGTGGAGAGAAAGTGGAAAACCATTTAAGAAAAACCACCCCCTGTTCACCCGACCGAGATTCGAACCTCGATCTCCCCGTCCTCAGAAGTCGAGCTTCAACACGACAAGCGCGTTAGCCAACTACGCCACCGAGGCGGGTAACTTAGAGAATAATTTACCCACTTTAATTCAGAGGGGTTACAAAACTATTTAGGAAAAAAATACCCTTAGTAAACCGAACCGTGATTTGAACCCTGACCTATAGATGTCAACATATACCCCGCGTTCCCACTGAAGCAATTCTTTTTAAATTGTAAATGTTATAATATCAGTGACTCGCAACAAAAATATAAGTAAAAAGATGTATCTAGAAAATTAAGCAAGGAAGAAAATACATTAATTCAATTTCACCCACTTCGGTGGTTGAATGGTCTAAGGCATCAATTTCACAATATTATTATTATTATTATTATTATTATTAGCACCGCGTCTTACTACCCGTTCGGGCTATACTCACTTACGCTAATGTGTAATGGTAGGGTGATTGTGAGATGAAATGGAGGACCTACAGTTTAACGTGGGATCCGAACCACGGTGGAGGCCTGGCATTCCCCACATTCACAAGATGTCTTGTCAGAGGTGAAGGAAGGGTTTGGTAATCAGATAAATCTGTGCCGNAAGGGGATTGATATTATTAATTAAATATTTTTTCCACTCTTTCTCCACACAAATGCGGGTACACTTACTCTAAATTCAACCTTGCTCATCCCTAGCTCATTAACGTAATTAGTAAATATGACTATAACCTGAGCCGATGATAAGTGGTGCTAAAAAAAATATAATAATTTGCTATGTAACCTATCTAGTGTTTTAAACAATTTCCTAAATCTTCCTTTGTAGCCATTGTTGCTTAGTGTATAGAAAAAAGGAAAACATTGCCAGTCAAAACATCTGGCCAACAATAAATGTGTTGACCATCTCCAATTTATACCGACTCATTATTTACAGTGGAGTTCTACCCCTTTTCAAAATGTCCGCTATTAAAATCTAACTGTAATCTAATTATTTGTAATCCTCTATGCATTTGCATGACAAATCGTTTTAATTTTAACTGCTACGCAATTGGGAATTTTAATGGACTTTGTCTGTACATGGGTTGTTCACAACAACAATAATTATTGTTAATGAAGCATTAAATATAATAGTTTTCGTTGTATAATAAATCAGATTTTAATTGAATGGGACAACTATCATTATTATATTACTTGTCTTTCGTACAAAACCTTTTATAGTGACCACTTTAAATTATTATAATAATTAACAAACCATATAGCTTTTGTTTTGTTTTTTAGTTTGTGTTTGGAATAATTGATTTTTATTTACAGAAAAAACCACAGTTTTTAAGAACATAATATAATTATTTATTTATATTAATAATATTACTTATTTAAAGGTAAGTACTAGTGATGTTAGAAATGGTAGAGGAGGGTAGCAAGGGGTGTTGGGGTGGGGGCGGGGCGGGGGTGAGGTTTTACCTATTTATTGGTAAATACAGTAGCCCTATGACTTCTCTGGTGCTGACTGACAGCTCACAGCTGACTTCTGACAGTCAACATTAAGGTATATACCTACATTTTGACCGTCAGAAGTGACAGCTGCTAAACACATGTTTTTACAGATCATTTGGTCCGGCGTAGGGATACATGATTTGGTCTGGTAACGTTTCAAAGCTGTCAGTCAGCACCAAAGAAACCATGGGGTTACTGTAGATACCAAGGTCACTCCCTACTTTTGTACCACCCCACTCTCACTATTTAGTTTGGGTCACAATGGACAAAAAAAAAAGGAGCGAGATCTCTATAGGAAAAACTTATATTAAATAGTAAAACAATTGCAGGTTAAATAAATCTTTGAATTTTATTCAAAATAACAAACAGTGTTAAATCCCGGCACAGATTTATCTGATTACCAAACCCTTCCTTCACCTCTGACAAGACATCTTGTGAATGTGGGGAATGCCAGGCCTCCACCGTGGTTCGGATTCCACGTTAAACTGTAGGTCCTCCATTTCATCTCACAATCACCCTACCATTACACATTAGCGTAAGTGCGTATAACCCGAACGGGTAGTAAGACGAGGTGCTAAAAATAATAATTAATATTGTAAAATACCTATGTTTCACACCATGCAATTTCTAAAATATGGGACATTTACGGAACACATACGCGTTGGGGTTGAAACTCTCAAAGTAAAATTAAATACGGGATGGGTGGTCGGTCACCTTTGGTATACCTTGATACGCATTGGAGGGAACGTTAATAGTAGTTTAAGACAGGGTTGCCAGTTCTCAAGTTCCTTGCGATCAGGGGTTAGCGATATTAGAAATATCTTAAATACACTTATATTTTGTCCTGGGAGTTGGTGTGTATCAAAGCAGGAAGTAACTTTAGCCAGTCTCATCCCTCCCACCTATTTTATACAAATAAATAGGCAGTATACCCATGTACACCATTTGCGTGTAGAGAGAGTGGGAAAACATTTAAGAAAAAGCACACTCAAATTCATCAGTTCGGCAGTATTGTTTATTGGATTGGTGGTGGTGGTGGT
>CABFOW010004345.1:0-20612 GCA_902141385.1 Timema californicum
GCCACACTATTGGGCACTCATACTGTTGGTTATGAGGTTAGGCCTAAACAAGCATGATATTTTAAACATGTTTTGACAGTTTAGCTACAGCGAAGCCGCAATCTTTATACAATTTATCTACTGGGTATAACCTCAACAGGCAGTAAGACACGCTGCTAAAGAAACTGTTGTAGTCTGTGAATGTAAGGACACTATGAGACAGGGTTCCCGATATCATAAAAAATGGTAAGGTCTTTTAAACAATTATTGAGTTGTGGATTTGTGCAAAAATCACAAAACATCTGAGACTTGACCAACAAACCCCATGACTTGGTTTAGCAATAAAGTTGACTTAGGCGATTCTTCACTTCACTTTATGTTGCATTCATCTGCAGATTATATGACTTGATGTTTAAATATATGAAAATGATTTTAGTAAATATTTTTACCGCCGAAAATGTGCCTATCTATTTAAATAGGGTTGTAGTTTAGAAAATAGGGCTACAGTGTCATCAGTCAAGGTGGCTCTGTACATAAGGTCTTCTGGTTAAAATAAGTAATGACACAACTGAATGTATCGTTTGTCAGGATATTAGAGACATAGTAAATCAGGATCACGCGGGGAAATATCTGATGCCACGGGTCAGTGGTTTGATATCAGACATCACCTCGACAAAGCTCAATAAGGTGATAGGCTGAGGCAATTTGTCCTAGTCTTCTAATGGAAGCAGATTTAAACTGGGAATGTAAAGGACGCGATAAAGGCTAAGTGGTTTTGCACTTTTTATACCATAAAATATTTGTTGGTAAAAATAATACCAATATTTCTCCATTAAAACATAGTTTAAATTTCTTTCACGTGGTGACATAAACAGTTATTGAATACCTGCTAAGGGTGTCCTGGATTTAATGACAACTTTTTATCTTCATTTAAAAAGTTTCTCATCTAATGCCGCTTTGCTCATGACAGATGATATCATGGGAAGTATATTATTATTATTATTATTATTATTATTATTATTATCACCACCGCGTCTTACTACCCGTTCGGGTTGTACGCACTTACACTAATGTGTAATGGTAGGGTGATTGTAAGATTAAATGGAGAACCTACAGTTTAACGTGGGAACCGAACCACGGTGGAGGCCTGGCATTCCCACATTCACAAGATGTCTTGTCAGAGGTGAAGGAAGGGTTTGGTAATCAGATAAATCTGTATCGGGATCGAGGATTGAACCCCGGCCACCAGCACAGAAGTCTGACACCTTACCCCTAGACCGCCAGGTCACCCACTTCCCTTATAACAAAACAGTAAATTAACAGTTTTAGATCCACAACTTTTCCAACAAAAAGCGTTTAGTTCTCACCTAGAAAAAAATATATGATTGTGGATGGACGAATACACCTTAATAAAACACTATGTTTGGGTCTCCTTAAAGGCAAAATTTATAATCTTAAAAATAATAATGGAAAACATAGTTTTTCACTTCTAACTTGATGACAAACCCATGTCCTTATCTAATATTAATTAAAAAAGTTGAATTATTAGTGTTTAAGTCTCTATACCCAAAATTACATAGTATTTAAGATTTAGTTTTTAGTGATTTTAAAAAGCATTAGTACACTTACCCAGTTATTATGGGTTGTTATATTTAATTTAGACCTACCTCGGTGGCGTAGTTAGCTAACGCGCTATTTTCCTAAAAATTCAACCTTTCCCATTTCTAACACATTAGCGTAATTATTATTTAAGCGTATAACCCGAACGGGTAGTAAGACGAGGTGATTAATTAATTAATATATTCAATCTATAAGTGTGTAGCATCTCATTCGTTTACTTTACTCGACTTAGCAAATGCTAGTGAAATGAGCACACAGTGGCGTCAAGCTAAGCTTTATTAATCTTGTTTGGATGTGTGTGTATGTGGAGTAGATCTCCCATCACATTATCGGGGCGGTAGGAGTGTTTACTTTCCGAGGACGTTTATCAATTATTTACCAGGCGGAGACTGTTCGCCCCTCATCGGAATAGTAAACAAAGCGGCGAACCACCAAAATAATTCAATAAACACGCAATAAGGGAGGAGGCGCAGCGCGAATCGATGAGAACGACCCCGTAACCTTATATAGAGCGAGGAGGCGAGACGGGTTAGGGGAGCACAAGAAGAAAAATACTCAAGGTCACTCGCGTCTTCCAGGCGCGCTTCACACCTTCAACCTCGAACAAGAAAAATCCGATGGCTCAGTTAAAAGGCGTTTAGAAAGGAATATTTTTTTGCAACAGCGTCTTAGTATCCGTTCGAGGTGTACATTAACTACGCTAATGTGGTAGGAAATGAGGAATGTAGAACTTAGAGAAGGAAATGAACCCGAATTTGCGCGGAGGTAGGGTGAGGAACACGTTAGAAAGAAAAACTATCAGTACAGCCAGCGGGAATTCGAACCCCAACCTCCCTGTCACCAGTAAACCAGAATAATCGAGTTCGACATTTAAACTGCATGCACACCAACGGGGGTGTTACAATAGTTATTTGACGGATAGATTTAAGGGGCAGGGACAGGCTGCTGAATTTAGAGGAAATACATCCATAATTGCGTGGAGGGAGAGTGGAAAACAATTTAGGGAAATCATCTTCAGTGCACCCGCTGGGATCAAGCCCCAATCTCCCCATCTTCGGCAGTATAGTCCAACACGAGATTATCGCGTTAGAACACGCGGCCACCGAAGCGGGTAGGAAGTTTGTTAGAAGAAATGTAGTCCTACCCACATTAGCACGAAAAAGGGGTGGACAAACACCAAAGTGATAAAACCACCCCCAGTGCATCTGGCATATATTTGATTCTTTCCCTTCCCCGTCAATCCAGTTAATTGTGAGCCTGACGACTTGAGACCACGAGACCAGTGATACGGGTTTCGCGAATCTTGTTTTCATAACCTTAAGGCGAGGGTTCAAAGA
Organism: Timema californicum; assembly: GCA_902141385.1. NCBI lineage: Eukaryota > Metazoa > Arthropoda > Insecta > Phasmatodea > Timematidae > Timema > Timema californicum. The sequence goes on from CABFOW010004345.1 coordinate 2,937, forward strand.
GCAATGAGTTACGTGGATATTTAGGCTATAATGAACTCACGATCAATTTAATCCATTCGAATTATTCAGCAGTGAAACCTAAATAGCTATTTTGGTTTAAACGACTTAATAAATTTGAAGCCATTAAAAACAGTTATACAAAGCCACCAGCATTTCACTCTCAATACATCTGCGCTTGAGATTGTTTCACACACACGATCACAGCCGACATTCATCCGACTTTTTAATCCTTTACTTTACAGCGTGAAGTAAAAGTTTGATTACCGAGCAAAAGCTCAACAAAACATGTTTACCCACTTCTAGATTTTATGTGCGTTTTACATCTTAAGGAGTAACTACGATTTAATGTCACAAGTGCCCGCTCCAACTAGTTGAAGTGAATTGTATGAACCTTTTGTTGCTGGCAATAAACAATTCATTTGTAACATAAGACTATAATAAGCCTCCGTATTTCATCAGACTAATTAAGCGTTATTAAAACTAAAAGTCATATACGTCTAATGTCTGAAGAGCGGTAAATAACGCGTCAAATGACATTGGCATAATGCACACAGTGAATTTAAATTGAACGTGCTAGAGAAAGCAGTAAATGTCGCTCGATATCATCTTCGAGGTCCATTTGAATAGCCACAAAAACTATGAACTATTATACAGTGGCTACTCGTGGTGATAGATGCAGCGGGGTGTTTTAATAAGGTTCTAGGTTCGTCCAGATGTTGCGTCATTTCAACCTATCGTCCCGTCATGTCTTGAGATTTTTGTAACAAGTGCTATAGTAGTCCTCTCATCTAAAGCAGAATTTACGGCTCGTATGGCCGTAGCACGAAATCATATTTATTTGTAAGGATATTTTCTAAAGTAAAACTAATTTTGTTTTCGTAAAAAATCAAGGGTAGTTTTCGCGTACTTTTAAATTAACCAGAGGTGAAACAATTTTTTCAGATTTGTTTTCATTTATATGAAGTGTTTAGCGTGCACTTTCTGAACCGACTGATTACATCAGCACACGGCAGATTAACTTAAATTTAGAACAGACACAACAACCTGCCCCCTGACGTTAATTCATCACCGTGATAAGGGTGAACCCACATATCACTAGTGAGAAATTTTTCAGCTAAGCCTGGAACCTAACCTGGAACCCCTAACTCAGACGACAGACACGCTACTGACTGAGCTAAATTGTCGGACCAATTCATCGCTACAAACTTTTTTGTATTTTACAAAACGACTTTAAAATTTTAGATACCTAGTCCACTTCTGAAAATTAGAAAAAATATTTTAGTACCGCGTTTTAATACCCATTCAGATTGTACGCTTATGTACTAATTACTCTTGTGGTAGGTATGAGGAAGGTTGAACTTAGAGGAAGTGTATCCATATTTGCGTGGAGAGAGAGGGAGTTGAAAACTATTTAGGAGAAACCACCCTCAGTACACCCGATCGGAATCAAGCCCCGTCATCGGTAGTCCCGTCTCTGTGAGAGTTGGAACATGCGGTCACCTAAGCGGGTGTATACAAAGAAATTAAATCTTATTTTTCATAAATGCTACTTTTATAATAATCGTGTGGGATCATGTAACTGGTGTTTAAAACAGGATGATTTTACCTAAATAGGAGAAAATGTATTAAATAGTTACGCAATTCAATGTTTTAGGGAGAAAAGGGGGAGGGTGGATTTAAGACCTATATTTAAATCAGTGTGTTTAGTTCTATAGTTAGTTTTTACTTTTATGTAAAGATATACTTACTAGTCAAGTGTCCCAAATTTTGTGTGTGTGAAATTCCCAGTTTTTTCTAGATACAAAAAATTCCTCGTGTTCCCCCTGTCTTGTTGGTTTTTTTTAAAATTTTATTGATAAATAAACATTTTATTAAAATAAAATAGACATATTTATGAAATATCTAAATGGAACACTTGAGCTAGTTTAAAGCTTACCTTCCGGAGCAGTTCCTCGAGGCACTCCATGTTGGGCCCTGATTGGCTGTGGCCTCTACCCGGTTGCACCATACAGAAGACTTTTTGATCGTCCGTTTAGCTACACAAAACAACAGTCCAGACTCAACTTTCCACACGGCTGTTTCGTCAAGCCGGGTCCCACCACGCGGGGCAGTTTGCCAACAACTTCACAACGGCCTGGACTAGATTTCACTGCTTTACAGGAAGACGACTCTTTCGAGCTCAGTTGCACCAGGAGGAGATATTTTCTAAGATTAAGTTAACTAGTTTATAACAAGGGATCTCTTCAAAAACCAGAAATATAAACCATATATTATTTATTTACTAACGAAGGCTTAACCGTCCAATTATCACATTGGCCCGACGATATACGTTTCCTATTCTTTATCGAAATAACTGAAAACGCAATCCTCATAAAATGGCGAGAAGTCATGTTCACACAGTGCCCTTTAACTTGTTCTTTCTGCCTTTCTATAAAAATTAAATCGTGCAAATATTAGGGGAACAACTTTAGCTAATAACGGACCGTTTGGTGGCACCAAATGTGCGTTAAGAGATGGCTCTAAAGATCAACCTGCAATAACGACGAGCCGTCTTCCCCTCGGGCGGACACATCTGGAGAGGGAAGGGGCGCCCAAAGTTAGTGGTTTAATGACGCACGTTGATCTAATATTAAACAACGCCAGGTGGGTTTGGTACCTTCCTCTTTAAGGGAGCCGGTAGTTTTACGACAACTGTTACATCCCTTCACACCTTGAGATGTTGGGGAAGAGGGGGGAGGGGGAGAAGACTTTCTGTCATTAACACTTGAAAAGAAAGCCCATTTCATTTTTAATCTAATGTAAGAATGTTCAGCTAACGTTTTTAAAGTAATTTCTGATGGCAACATTGTTTTATTCAAACTTTAATTTAAAATACGTGCGTTGTTATTTATTCTACAAGTAACTAATACAAATATTAATTTATTAGGACTCTACTCATTTACTCTACATGATATATATATACAAAAGTATATTTGTTATAAAATGTGTATTTGGCCACCATATGTATTGATAAATTTACGTTTTTAATGAATTTGAATATATTTGTGCATATTTCCCCTCAATTTTCAACTAAAAAAACCCTATTCGAATAGCTTCCCAAACACAACTAACAAGTGTTTTCCTATTAGTCCAAGGTCGTATAATGTCTAAATACACAAAACTCCTGTCTAAATCTCACACACTAAGCTAAAGAATCTTTAAAGAACCATCTCCTTTAAGAGAAGCAGCAAGGAACGTTCAGGGAACGAGGGCTGAATTTCAACAAGAAGTCGCCACATTTACCCCCTCACTACCACCCTTTTCGACAAACCAACTGTAGGAACTGCAGAATTTCTAATGTGCCCTTACGAAAATTCATATCTGAAACCAAAGTCAAACCTGGGCGTTATTATACAACTGAAGTCACGCGATAAATATTCAAACCCACCAACAGCAAACTCTTAATGTTGCTGTGAATTACAAGGTAAGCGGGATTATTTGGGGAGATTCACAATACAAACCTCTCACATTAGTACAACGAAGGAATATTCATTCTTCTATGCAAATTACGCAACACATGAGATTAAAACAATCGATTGTATTGCAATGCTCTTTATTTAACACAATCACAAAAATTCCGATGAACTAATTTACGAAACTACGAAAAAAAAAAATCCACTAAACTCATACCATTGCACTAAACTCATACCATTGAAGTAATATTATTCACGTTTATATAAGCTATTTGTTAATTCTTCACTCATACAGTTTTATAATTTTATGCGCCAAATAGATAATATTTAAAGCTTTGATTGAAATAACACCGAAACTTACAGTAAGCGTTTTTAGCTGAATTTAGCTACTTAAAACAAAAGTAAGCAAGTTAATATTTCTAATGAATACAAACTACATTAACAAATGGTATAGTTAGAACTCTGTAACAGATGTAACACAAAATAAACACAACAGTGTCGATATTTCTCTAAGAACACGTTTTGTTTCAGAAACCTATTCACACACTGACGGTAAATCTGGACATGAAACGCAGACGAAATATAATTTATCGATGATGATCGACGTCAAGCCAAAGGCGGCGATGTCGGAGATCTTGCTCGAGGTCACGTCAGGCTCTACCCCGGGCTCCGCGACGCGGCGTCTATCATCCTTCCCTCTGCAAGCAATCGAACACGTCCTGACATGAGGCGGGCGTCGGTACGGACTGACGGCGCGCAAGGACGCTCCGTCTCCTTCCACCCTTTTCCCCTAACCACGGGGACACACCGACAAGCGCAGGCGCGCCGAGGCCAGCCAATGGGAGGCGAGCGGCCGACGCGGGTTCGAGTCCCGGGTCTTTCCTGGCGATGTAATGGGGTGGTAAGCGTTGTAGTGATTGCGACCGCTGAACAGGACCCGTGGGGAGGTGGAAGGGGTGGTAGGACGGCGATTTACAGCCGCGGGTGGCACCTGGTGTAACCGACTACACTCTTACAGTAGAAACAATCCAACCGAGGTGCTGTGACGTCACTGCATCACCAACAAAATCATAAGTATGTAAGCAAGCATTTCTATATTGCAGAAAACACGTTTTTTCTGATGACATTCTGATGGAATGACTGTGCAAGTTAGTAAAAATCCCACCTGAACAGGGATTTGACTCCTGGTAGTCCGGTAACGGTGGCACTACTTAGATACATTAATATGTTTGTCTCTCGATGTATTTAAATTACACACAAGGAGGAAATCCTTTACAGTTCAGTTGAAAAGGCAATCAGCGCGTATATCCGGTCAACCAGGGTCGAAATACCAATTAGTATTACTCTGAATTTCGTAGGTGACCTGGTGGTCTAGGGGTAGGGTGCCAAGACTTCTGTGCTGGAGGTCGGGGTTCAATCCTTGGTCCCGGCACAGATTTATCTGATTACCAAACCCTTCCTTCACAAGACATCTTGTTAATGTGGGGAATGCCAGGCTTCCACCGTAGATCGGATTCCACGTTAAACTGTAGGTCCTTCAATTCATCTCACAATCACTCTACCATTACACATGAGCGTAAGTGTGTATAACCCGAACGGGTAGTAAGACGCGGAGCTAATAATAATAATTTCTGAATTTCCCTATAATGTCAACTATAATTAGGGAAAAGGATATCATTGTATTTAGAACACATTTAAAAAAAAAGTTATTCTACTTAGTTTTTAAAACGTGAATTTGAACTTTATTGCACACGCTCCCCAAAGAGTGCAGCTATAAAATCTACCACCAAATACAGTTACGAATCGATAACTTTGCTCAGTGTTCTCTCTTCCATAAATGCGTTCGACCGTAGCCGGTAGTCATATTTACATTTGTGTTTATTTTATATATATAACTAAACTCCCCACTATTTCTACACGCGATATGTGTGTAAGGTGGTTTCAGACGATTTGTTGCTGTGTAAGATGCAATTGGTAGGACAGGCGATGTGTCAGTAATGGCAGTAACATTGTAACGTGACTAGCCCCAAGGGGAGGGACGGTGGAGAGGGATGTTCTCCCCCAGACACCTCATAATCCACACTTGCTACCTCTCCCACACAATCAGTGCTACCAACCTAACGTACACATCCCTACCCTGGCGAGGAGAGTCACGGACAGCCCTGCTAGCTACATCACTAGGCAAGTACGCTCTGATAAAATAATACCAGACCCGTAGTCTACTGGTTAGAGGGGTTGATTGCTTATCTATGAGATGTGGATTCGATCCCGGGTGATGCCTGGAATCTGTATTACTAATTTTAATAGATGATGTACCAGGGTAGACGGTGAGGTAAACGTTGTGTATGGAGAAGCGGAAGAGGGAAAGTATTGAGATGACGTGAACATGAAGCCTGATAGGGCAGACTACTTTTACCAAGCCCTTGTATATAAAAAAAACATACATACCACGCCATATCCCACCGTTCTATTACGGGTTAGGCAAGAAACTGTGCATGTAGCTAAAAAAAACACACAACTCCATCCTCACCAATTTTCTCCACATTTCCATATCCTTTCACACTCCCTTCGCTTCAACAACATCCATATACCGAATCAAACACTCTCTTTTATTCTTTAACTATTAATGTTTCTCTTTTTCATACATTTGTGTACCACATTTAGCGACGTCTTTCATGGCCGACCCCTTCCTTTATATTCACACACTCTACCTTCATACATTTGTTTCGTATCTAGCCAGATACACGCCGACCACCGATGTTTCCCGTGTGTCTGGATACAAGGACACATCGCCCGAGTTTCTGGCGGTAAAAGATCAAAGAATGTTGCCAATGTTTCAATCTCCCACCTCCAATGGGAAACATCTCTCCGTGTGTACCCATACGCAAGCATCAGCGGCCAATTTTTGAATCTAAACCAGTTGATTTATATTCTTTGTCCTAGTAAACATGTATTTCGGTGGTGATTTTCTTATGGTTACCACAGATTGCGTTACCATTCCAGCTCAATTTTTTTTTATCTTGCTTTGTAATTATGGGTACTACCAAACAAAATACCTCTTCAAAATCAGGTTTCTTCATCCTTACGAATTATTTTAATGCGCACCCGTCATTAAACAATAGATCTGACATGAAACAGTCACCATAATTCTCACCTCGTCTTAAAAACTCCTCTTTTAACAAAATTATGTTTCTCTGGATACTTGTATCTGGCGATTATCACCCAGTGGGTACTAGGCTTTAACATGCATCGGTGGGAACGCGGGCTAAGGCGTCAGCCTTGTCTGATACGGATGGCCAGTGGTGTGGGTGTCGGTAGTTGAATCACGGGAGGGTGTACTCAGGGTAGGTTTTACTTAATGCTTTCTTTATTAATTACTTTATCTCAAAACGAATGCGAGTACATTTTCTATAACTTTACTTTCCTCATTCCTGCCTCAATGGCGTATATATGCGGATAGTCCGAACTGACAGTAAGATGTGGTAAGCACGAGCAAAAACACACACAAAATAAGTGTCAATACCAACGGGCTAATACAATATTTATTGAAAATTTTTATTTATATAAAAATAAAGAAAATGAACTAAGCAATAATAATAATACTATAAAATACTATAAAAAGCAAACGAAATAATTCCATTAAAATAAAATGAGTAAAACTGTGTTTCACATGAAACTATTTAATCCTGGTAATATATCAAAGACCGGGCTAAAATATTTCAACTTCCCTTTATAAACAGATTGTTTTATCACCGCGTCTTACTACCCATTCGGTTTAGGGCTGTACGAAAATGTATCAATCACGCAAATATACTAGGGATGAGAAAGGTTAAATATTTTAAGTGTACCCTAATTTGCGTGGAGGGAGAGTGAAAAACCATTTAGGAAAAACTATCCTCGGTACACCCGACAAGGATCGAGCCCCGATCTCCCCGTCACTTCCTTCCACCCCTAAATGCGAGTAAATATAGCTTTCTTTTTAATCCAACCAAAAACTGTAACAGGGTTGATAGAACGTGTGCGTTAGTATTTAATGGACGGAAATACTGTAAGAAAGTTAAACATAATTTATAACTGACTCTTAGTTATATCTACATAATGAATTATCATTGTTTTAACAAGAGCTTGACGTAATGGTGAATATTATTGTTAGGATATAATATTCCTACTCTAAGATTAAATTTGATCTTTAACAAGATTCGAACCAGTGTGTCTCAGCAGCTGAAGTCAAAAATCTTGACTATGAGCAAGTAAATCCCTTTGATAGATGTTTCGGTGTAGGAGAGGCAGCAGCAAATATTCTATTTGGATAATACCACACGCAGTACACACACTCATTCAATGCAACATACATTGATCTTTTAAGGGGACATTCAACGATGGCCCTTCCTTGAAAGAAACCGGCCAACAATTATTGTCCTCCTTAATCTACATCTTAAGGGGCCCAATCAACTATTGTTATTCATCTTAGGTATCCAGTCAAAGCTTTTTCTTTTTTAGGGCCCAGTCAATACCTGGTTTGCTTCTTAAGGGCTCAGTCAAAAATGGCTTTATCTCTTACGGTGTCAACGGTTGAAGAGCCAAGTTAACGATTTTTCTCTGTCATAGGGGCACGGAACAACGATTATTCTTCCTATTTAGGGGAATGTCAATGGTTTACCCTTTAAAAGGACGCTTGTCCTTTGCCCTGAGAGAACCAAAAAATGCTTGTCATTCATTTTAATGGGCAAGTCAATGCAATATTTTTATTTTAAAAGTAAGGTTAAAACATATTAGCTCTTTTAAGAAGCCAGCCAGCCCTTTCTTTTGAGCTATAGAATAAAAGCCCTATCAAAAAACAGTTTGCTCTATTCCAAATATGTTTGCATTCATTTAAAGTAATGATTAGTGTCGATAGATGTAAGTTAGCAGAATTTTGATATTGATTTAAAGTGTTTTTATAAATATACTTTTAAATTCATAAATTAACAAATGAACACAATATAATAATGCGCGCATAGCTTGTATTAGGACATTAATTAGATATTTACGATAGATTAAATCTGCGAACCAATTAAGTTTTAATTATGTTTCAATATTTTTTGATTAAAAACTAATTAATAATACTTAATGAACCATCAAAATCAAAATATATTTAAGGTTAAACGCATATTAAAATTGTCCTATTTAAGTGATGCACGCACTATTTTAAAACGTTTAGTTGACAATTTATGGAAAACTCATTTTAATGAGTGAATAAACAGACGCACCTGACAATTTTGATCACGTTTATTTTATTATTATAAAGTTCGCTTAAAGGATATAACACACGTTTAGAGAACTCTTGCGCTCGGTCCTAGGTTAAATGTGTTTATAAGTCATGTTCTTAAATTATTAACATTATTATAAAGTGCGCTTAGTACTATACATTAGGGACTAGTCAGATCGGTTATTCGGTTATTTAGACATTCTGTTCCCGGGTTCTTAGTTACTTAGTTTTAAAAATGAATACGTAGGCCCATACAAAAATAAATTAATATAGTTGACTAAATGGCTATGAACAAAATCTTAAGAGTTTTTTTATTCATTATAAAAATAGGTGATTTACATGTCATTACTTATTAATAATTAGTGACGTCATATTCATATGTATTGGGGGAATGGGTGGAAGGAGGCTAGGAGGCAAAATGACCTTAGATCAGTGTATGTGTGATCAAGTGGGATTTGTAACCGAGAACCGAGAGTCAAGAACTCTATTGATAGAACCAGAACCGTTAAAATTTTGAGATGAGCTCATCACTAAAATGTTATACATTTAGAATGGTAGCCAAATATTATATGTAAAATAAATATATAATAACCAGTCTATATTCTTAACTAAGGATCCCTGATTCGATTCCAGGGAACAGCTGAACAATTTAAAATTGAAGTTTACTCTTTCACAGTGATAAATTAACGGCCCGGAGACCGGTTGTTGTGTCTGTGATAGATTTACTATTGGATTATTGCAGCGGCATCTCAAGATTTTCACGTTAAAATATCTTCAAACGTTTAATTGGGAAAAGTTATATCGTATAATGATGCCTCTATACAGCTTTCTATTTGATGGTTTCCTCGTAATAAGATGTCAACTTTCCATAGATTTTGAATTTTCGGTGTTTAGTTCTAGGCAAAACGTATTTTTTTCTCCTTCACACCCCTCTCCGAGCTCTCTTTGTCTATCTCTATTATAACAATTTTTATAGGAGGCGGCACAAATATCAGATAAATACAAAGTGAAATATATTTTTATTCACTGATAGACCATCATACACAAACCAGTGTTTTCGAGGTGATGTAAACACAGAATGAATGTACACATGAACCACTGCACACACAACGGAAAAGCAGCTTGGTAAATCGGGTTTACGTTGCAAGTCAATATTTTTGCAGACACCCTGGACCTCTAACCCTCAACACGAGTGTTCATTTGTAAAAATCTATTTAGACATTTTCTCTTAGTGAATGAAAATAGAACTATCAAATAATAGAAAATATATATAAGTATGATAGTAATAAATAATGATAGCAACGACGGTTGTACACAATGCTCACCATGGCAACATATCAACTTAGGATTATGTTGCCAGCGCCAAAGGTGGCGTCCATGTTAAACACCCGTTCCGTCGTAATCGAACTGTTCAACTAGATTAGAGCTAAGAACTAATTTGCAGGGCTGCTAGTTAGCTTCACACTATTAGTAGCCCCGACAAGCAAAGGCTTCCAGCTAAGTGGAAAATCCTCATACGTTGGCTAATACGATACTCACGAGCCTCCGCGCTGCTTGCTTTCAACCCTTTCCAAGCGAGAATCCATTTACAAATAATGACAAAAAAACACTCTTCCTGCTAACATTTTGCGCTTAGTGGCGTTTCCTCAGTTACATTGTATCTAGTTCAGGAAGTTTATACATCATAAGTAGGCCTACACTAAAAATTGTGCGCACACCAGACGATTTCATAAAAATTAATCATAATTATCTAAATTAATAGGAATACTTGGTATTGCATTGGTCACATACATTGTTTAAATGTCTTATTATAATTTTAACATAATCTTCAAAAATATCTGTCGAAAAATTACATCTGGATACTAGAATTTAAATTGAGGCCTTTTATTTGATACATCACTGAATTACCCACTTTTTTGAAATTATTTGTGATACTTATCTTAAAATAATGAGTGAGGAATAACCTTGGGCTAGGGAAGAGCCAGGATAGCTCAGTAATAGAGCATTGGCGCAAAATAAAACAGCCCGATTTTGATTCCCGTGTCAAGGCGTTATTTTTAAACATATGCGTGAATAAATACAATTTTATTATTAATAAAATTAATCATAAAATATACAAAATATATACAGGTATATGTAGTTTTTACATCCGGTTGAAACTAGTTTTTTAATATTAGCACCTGGAACAATAATTATAATGAAATTCAATCACAGTACGTCACCTATTGCAATACGTGAGCAATATATTTGATCTTGCCAAGATTGTAACCCAAATAATGGAAGTGGCTAGACATAAGCAAAGCAATCATTACTGTCACCACCTCTGACATTACTTAAATTACTGGCGAACTAATAAAAATAATAATAATATTTAGCACCGCGTCTTACTACTCGTTCGGTTTATACGCTTTAAGTACTAATTACTCTAAGGGATTAGGAATTTTAGAAGGTTTAATTAGAGGAAGTGAACCCGCATTTGCGTGGAGGTAGAGTGGAAAACCATTTAGGAAGAACCACCCACAGTTCACCCGACCGAGATTCGAACCTCGATCTCCCCGTCTTCAGCAGTCGAGCTGCTCAACACGACTAACGCGTTAGCCAACTACGCCACCGAGGCGGGTACTGGCGAACTAAATATAATTCAAGAAAAATACACCTCAAAACAAATTGAAAAGCTTAACACAACTCTAGCCGGGCGTCATTGCACGGTACACTATTTTAAGCGTTACTGACTGTAGTAAGGAAATCTAAGAGCATCAGTACCAATTGAATACAAATGGGGTTGAAGGTGTGCGGGTATGGTACACTCCGTTTACACTGCAAGGTAGCAGCGATAGTTTGACGGGTCTTACTATGGCGCGGCTTGTCAGATACAGATATAATGTAATACACTTCGGTGACCGCATGGTCTATTGTGCTACTCTAGCAATAAACTAGACTGCCAACAACGGGGAGATCACGTTTAGATACCGGTCGGGTGTACTGAGGTTCTTAAATTGATTCCCACTCTCCACACAAATGCGGGTACACTTACCCTAAATTCAACCTTGCTCATTCCTAGCCCATTAGCGTAATCAGTACATAGGCGTACAACCCAAACGCGTAGTAAGACACGAAGAATCATAATTAACTTCTTGTTCCTTATCATTTAATTGATTCTGTCCAAATAAATAAATACATTTCTTCAAATATTAGATAACGTCTATTATTATGTAGGTTTTTTTGTAGTGAGTTCTCTACCTGTTGCTATTAATAGCTAACTTCAATTATATATGTTAAAGTTTGTATGTGTCTGTCCCTAGCTTTGATCCTGCCTCCGGATTGACTTATGATAAAGAGTTGAGATGAGTTGAATTTTTGTTTGTTGTTTAACCAACCTGAGTGCACCTGACCAAGATCGAACCCCGCTATTCCCGTCAGGAGTCTAGTCTATTTTGAGAGTGACGCTTCAGACCATTCAACTAAGAAAGAAGGTGCCCCGCCCCCCCCTCCTTTTCGCGCGACTCTTAGGTGAAAGAAGGTATTGTGATTGTAAAAAAAGCCCAACTGAACCCAAGATGTTGATGACCACGCCTGAAACCAAAAAAAGTGTTTTTTTCTTTTCAGTGCCGTTTGTCTGTGTGTCTGTACCTAGCACTAAAGATAAAACCATTTTACCGATTGGGATAAAACTTGATAGCTGGGTTTCATAAGCTTCCTCCGAGGTGGTTTTGGAATTAGACATCAAACCCTAAAATTATAAGTAGCTTACCAAAGGGCGAAAAGAGGAAAAATCGATTTTCTTAAAATCATCATTAATGGTTTTGATTAAAATTCGTATCTAGGTACTTTTTAGCATAACAAACAAAATTTCTGTTTTCATTTTACGATGAACATTACTTTGAGGATGCTTTACACGAGCGGAAATTTCCAATTTTGTTCGTATTTCTGGAACGCTTTTGAATCGAAAAAGTATCATTGCAAAAATAATGCGCTATTAAAAATATAATTCTGTCACTTGAAATGTATTTTTATAAAATGAATAGTTTCCAAGTTATAAGTAAATTAGATTTTTAAGGTTGTTTAGATGGGGAATTGATTTTCAGTGGACTGATATTTTCTTATTTGTTCTGTAACGGTGTATATTATTACATTCATGCTCTTTGCTGGAATGTGAGGTTTTCCATTATGTTTCAGCAACAATGTATATTATTTTATTTAACGCATCTTATTAGTTTAGAGTCGCCATTTATAGGGTAAAGGACCGACTGATTATGTCAACACACCACTTATAAGTTAACTTAAATCTAAAAGAAACAAAACATTCAGCCCTCAGCCATTTTATACCAGGCCAGGAATCGTACCCGGGACCATTGGCATAGTAGTCAGACTCACTACAGACTGAGCTAGGGTATCCTTACCGTGTTCAAATAAATACAATAAATACAAAATAATCAAAGTAAATCCTCTATTTCACCCAATCCAATTTCGCATGTATGAACTGAATAATGTCGAAAACCACACTTTGATGAAACGCCTGGTTCGTGTATGAATTAATTTGTCGCTGACCACTCGACCCATAAATCTGTCTACGTAGTTAGACGGTAATCCTGACAAACAGCCCTCGTAGCTCCCGGTGAGGCGGTACAGCCTGGAATATCTTCTCGTTCTCGCGGACAACTTGTCCTGGTTATGGAAGATGATTGGCTTTACCAACATTTTGGACGATACTCAACAACAACGTACACTCAGTCTTTCCTTGAAGCTGTGGTGGGATTCTGATAGAAAGAAACATTTACAAAGAACAAACATATTTTTTATGAATGAAACAAATAGCCGAAACTATTGTTAATGCATTTTAGTGGGGATAACACGACTTAGATATCATATTCTGAAAATTGAAAAATGACACCTGGACACGGGAATCGAACCCGGGACCTTCGGCTTAGTACGCCAATGCTCTTACCACTGAGCTATCCAGGATTCGTCCCGTGCCCATGGTCATTCTTCACTCATAGTTTAAGGCAGAGTCTAAGATGGACGTGCGGAAGTCGTCAGCTTATAAACATGTGATTATCTAAGATCACAGCCATCAGACAACGCAGCCATTAGCGACTCGGTAGTTGGCATTTTTGCAGCCATTCGACGTAAATATGCGTATGGCCCGAACGGGTAGTAAGACGTGGTGACAATAAAAAACAAGCTTTTTCTTATAAAAATTAGTCTGCGCATAATGGGGAAGCATGCAAGGTAATCTCCTTACAGGAATGCTACTGGTTCTCTACGCTAGGGAAAAACAAACAAAAAAACACTATCAAATACATCCCCCAAACATACCATAAATACGAAAATTTATTTTTGCCAAATTAGGCTTTTTTTTGCTGGTTCGCGCAATCATCGTTGTACCACCATTGTACTATAATTATAACTAAAGGTTTCATAACAATTAAGAGCATTGCAATTTGCAGAAAGAGTAAATTTTTACTATGTAGCCTAAATAAAGTAGATAAATATCGAAACACATTGCTATAGTTAGATATTATGTAAAACCAACAACGTATGAAGATAAATAGTTATAATACAAGCCTTAATAAAACATACAAGACAAATCTGGAGTCGAGAGACTTAAATTCTAATGTAATATTTCTTGTGTTGGTAAGCCTGAAGGCAGGGGTGGGCTGGCAGGTTCCAAGCGGCCTGAGGATATGAGTTAGAGAGCCCTTCACAAACATTCATTATTACCACTGAAGCTATGTTTAAATATAAGTTGAAATTGTAAGGTAGAGTATTTATATTACTATTTTTATTGGTAAGTTTAGTCTCGAGGCAGTTTCAGCTAGCTTATCGGTGGTCACGTCACTTTTATACACATAAAACATCAACCTCAACCTTCTACTCATATGAGTGGAAATGCCAATAAATTATTCGACAGTAGCCACGAGTCTATTTTTGAAATATTTAAGTTTTTTTAAATAACACTCTCCACACTATTTCTGAAGATTACAAAAATTACAAAACTAGTTACATTCGGATATAACTAAACAAGTTCTTTTACGTTTAGCCTGAGAAATAAATTATTATAAACAGCTCTCTTCCCTTACTACTCCCCCCCCCCTTTTTCCCCAAAACCCAGATTATTTTTCCATTCAACGCCATCGTATAATTTCACAAATGATGTGTTCCAAAAACCCTCAAACTTACTCACTGGAGCCTTGGATTAAAATTCAGTAAGAGCAACCATTTAGAATTGATTGGATAGCTTTATTTCAGTTCAAATCGAACCGGCCTACCGGATATCCTCCAGTGTTCTAGTACACCCCTGCCCAAAGGGAAACTGTAGCAGTTGAGCGCACAGACTGGGGTACGGACTATAGAGCAGAGGAATGTTACTTTCAGTGTAGGCTCGAGTACAGGCACTGCGGAACTGCAGCACCTCCTATTTCCACTTGATATTATAGATAACATTTAATAAAATGAATCCTTTTTTTCTTTAATTGTTTCTTTATTTTTGTAGTACAATATATATTCCTTAAGCTTAATGTCAGTACTTCAGTAGCCATTCCCTAGTTTATGAAAAAAAGTGCAAAAATCTTTGTATGGAACTGTGTGCTTCACAGTGCCAGCAACGTGGTGTTTGATTGGTGTGAGCATGAGTACATAGGAAGGGGTGGGGAGGAAGGCGGGACTGCCAGGTAGAGAGAGCACTGTTGCTTTCGTAGTGCCGGCTCTGGCGTGATGATGGAAGGAAGTTTTTTTTACTCGGCGTGTGTTGTGCTTAAAAACCATGTACAAATATGGTGATAAAGTGTAGAAGACTGTAGAATTAGATTATTATTCTGCTTCCAGCTATTCTAGTTGATTCATTTTTATTTAACAGAAAGATTAAATGCGCTTGCAGTACTTTCAATGGAGAAAAATTTCCTCAATTGTCATTCATAGATCAAGGAGAAAATTATTGAACTTTTTGAGCAAATTAAAACAAGTAGAATGGATTTAATTTTTTATATGTGTTTTTTTCCCCTTTACACAATTTAAAAAAAAAGGCTAAACATTTTCTGGAGCAGCCCCCCCATTAACTTTAGCTACTAGCCACCACTTCTCGTGAGTATAGCCTTAAGGGAGAGCGCTCATTTAAAAGTTGACAAATAGGGTATGTTACAACTTACCTTATACCAATCTTATACCACCCTGCGTTCAACTTAGAAACTACACTTATAAAGTATAAAACGTAAAAAGGTAACAAAAGTTGTAAACTTATAAAAACTCACTTGATTCGAAATTGAAGACTGTCCTTCGTAAAATATACACACATACACACACCAGTTGTATATATATTAATAGGGTCTTAACACGTTATCGAGCGCTATACATACTATATATTTTAAGAATTATTTTATCAGTTTATTGTTTGAAAGAAAAATAAAATCTTATGTTTTTACCCGAAATGAATTTTTCTATTACTAGTTCGTTAAAGTCTAGTATCTCGCGAATCATCAACTGTACTAGACACAACATGGCCAAAGTATTTGATCTGTCTTCACTCATGGTGTTACTTAAGTAGGATTTGATTAACTTCAGAGTTGAAAAGCACCGTTCACATCCTCAAGTAGTCATTACAAGAATTTGTAATGATTTTGTGATTTATTTAAATATACCATCTAATCCAATAAAATGAAGTTATAGAATTTAATATTTCCCAAGCAGCCAGTCATATGTTCTTTTGTTATTTATGACCTCGAGTAAAAACAAGTTTTGTGAAAACATGTTTTTTTATCAATCATTGTAAATGCACTGCAAACCTGATTAATATAATCCACTGGAAGTTTATCTTTTCATGTTCATTGAAGCGTTTGGAATGAAATATCTTCACTCCTCACAGATGGTTTTGAATACAAAGCGAACTTTTATTTGAAACACAACTGTATCACAAACTTCCTTTTTCGATAAATTTAAATTTTCATTATTCGGTAGTCAGCGTTTTTCAGGCGTAGTTCCTTTTGCGAGCACACAAATTCTTTCCTCTTGTCCATTGAACACAGGGAGTATCCTATTTATAATTACGATTATAATATTTTTGAAGTTGTCAATAGCAGAATGAGTTCTTACTGGTAATTAGTAGTAAGGGAAAGTACCCTATTATCACCCAGGTTCCTAGTATCGTCCACCAAGATAGTGACTCTGTCCTGTGTTACACTCTGTTGGTGTCGATGGTAAATTTTGTCAAGTTTATGAAAGCAAAAATATAGAAGTTTTCACAAATAAATATTTGTCACTAATACTAGTTTATGGTAGAAAAACTTTAAGAAGATATAATAGTTATTTAATTCTTGCAGTTCTTATTAACAGTTATTCTGAAAAGTGGCGCCCTTTTGAATGTAAGCTAGATCTTAATATCGTTCACTAAGGAGTTCGTAATATCGTCCAGTGGACGGGACAAGCAGTTAATGATTTACGCCGTGAAGGCTGCGCGAGAAAAGGAAATGGGTTTTCTTAGAGCCTCAAAGACTTTTAATGTTCCTAGAACGACACTAAAAGATTACGTCAATAACAAAGAAAATTAAACAGAAGATTTGGAGACAGAAGTAATGAGGAGAAAATCCATGATTCCACTTGAAATTTAGGAAAAATTAGTTAATTGCTGTGTAGTTCTGGGAAAAAAAAAACTTTTTTGGATTGTAAAAAAAAGATATCAAAAGTATGGCTTTTCAACTTGCAATAAAAATAATCTAACTCACCCATTTTCAATTAATAAAGGGAATGCTGGTAAGAAATCGCTTCAGAATTTTTTAAGGAGACACCTTCAACTCTCCATAAGGAAATCCCAATTAATTTATTCAGCAAGAGGTAAATGTAGAAAATGTAAACGCGTTCTTCGAAATTCTATGAGAAATAAATGGAAAAAAATAATCAAATTTTCACCAAGCTGTGAATGATCACAGGAATTACAGTGGTGCAATATAAAACAAGTAAAGTGATTGCTTTGAAAGGGGGGGGGGG
>CABFOW010004345.1:20623-31759 GCA_902141385.1 Timema californicum
GGGGGGGGGTCCACTTTGTCCTCTGCAGAAAGAGGAGCCCTGGTGACTATTGTGACATGTATGGGAAAGACAGGCATTTTTGTTTCCCCCCTATTAGTCTTCCCCAGAAAAAATATGAAAATGGATTCTCTGGATGGGGCACCTCCAGGAACTATCGCAGCATGCCGCCTTTCAGGTTGGATCCAGTTAGAAAGTTTCACAAAATGGTTTGAACACATTATTGGCCTTGTAAAACCTACTGTTGATGACCCAATACTATTAATTCTAGGTGGTCCTTATTCTCACACGAGAAACAGTGAGGTGATATAACTGGTGCGTGCCAATGGTGTTTCCATTGTGTATCTTCCTCCTCACACAGCACACAAGATGCAACCCCTTCATTTGTCTTTTATTAATCCCTTTAAAACCTACCATTATCAAGAAATTAAAAGTTGGTTAAAGCAGCATGAAGATAGAGTTGTGACATCCTACCTAATCAGTGAATTGATAGGTAAATTCTATTTAAAATCAGCAACCAGCCAAGTTGCCGTAAATGGGTTTCACAAAACAGACTTTTTTCCACTATACAAACACATTTTAAATTAACATGAATTTGCAGAAGATGTCATGGAATATCCTATCACAAGTAGTTATTAATTTATTGGGCCAATTGAGATTAGCCCTCTTCTTGCAATTAGAAAAAACTTCACAACTGACGCTAGGTCATCTCGTCGTGGCTCTGCTGCTCTCATTACTAGGTCTCCGTACAGAAATAAATTGCATCAGGACATTCAAAGAAAAGATATAGGGAGATAAACGGCCCAGAAAAAATTAACGTTAACAAAGTAACAACCTAAGGCTAGAAAGCAACTCACAAAAGAATCGCCTTTTCATCACCCAGTTCTTCTTCAGAGGAACAGAATGAATGAGTGTTGGTCACCACTGATGATAATGACAGTGAAGACGATGCTCACTGCTCATACTGTCGGAATTTATTTTCAAGGGACAAGAGTGGGGGAAATGGGTCAAGTGTACCAAGTGCCATGAATGGCGTAATGAGGACTGTGCCAGGGAACGTGAAGATTGGAGTTTCTTCATTTGCTCTGGCTGTTTGGATGGATGAAGATTTATATTTTTGTTTTTCATAATATTTTGTATTCTAGTGCTTAAAATTTTCGGTAAAATACATATTTGAATTATTTGTACATATGTATGGTAACATTGTAAGGGTGCTCAATTACGTCCTCTACTGAATTTTCTTAAATAGTATATTTAAACTTTAATTTTAACAATATATTGTTATTATTCATAAATATTTGTCGAATTTCATCACAATATACCCTTTAGTTGGTTTTATTAAAATTTTTGTATATTTTATTCAAAGATAAAAAAAAAGTTGGACGATAAACGGCGCCTTTCCCTTATAACCTTAACAGATAGTAAATGTGATGCTATAATGAAACTATACATTAACACATTAATTGATCTATACAGGCATTTTGCGTCCAAGATATTTTGTCCGAGACATTCTCTTTATTTGCAGCCAATAAATCCATCCCCTAGCAAAGAGAAGAGGTCAATCTTAGCAATGGGTGCATCCCCCTACATTCGCCCCTGGAGCTGCCCATTAGTCATTGGCAAGAAGAAAGAAGGCGCTGATAAATATTGAGAGATATCACTTTGTTAGAGTTCTCGCAGATAAATGTATCGCTAAATAAATAACAGGATGAGCGTTAGTCGCTTGTGGGAACGATATAGGTGGGTTACCATAGCAATTTACTCCTAAATTTAGCTAGCTCAGAGAGTCCATAAATATAGCCGAATATTGTTAGTTTAACACAGGTCTAAAACAGCTTGATACAGTGGTAAAGAGATGAGGAGGTAACTAAATGGAAGAGCATCGAAACTTGCTCGGAGTGAGAGTGGAAATGCAAAATATTGAAAAACAAACAATGCGACCCAACTTACGAGTCAAACATTCCGTACCATCAGCTTTGTCGTTGTAAAGCTAGAGATCGGAATAAGCTTACATTTGTTAATACATTCAATTTGAATATTTACGTTAACGTATTTATTTAATGACTCAAAGAGTTCTAATTTAGATTTCCGGCATGGCCTAAAAATGTATCATTGATGAAATGGAAGTTTCCCCTTGCTACCCGCAAAAACGGACCACAGCTTCCGATCGATAGTATATTAGGGCGCAACAAAAGACGTAAGAGGTAGCGAAGAGTTAATTATGTTAGTTTAAATACATTACTAACTATTGAAGGCCCAATGGGTTCGAACACTGGACCTAGTCCCTGCCGCTTCATGTTCACAAGTTACTTGCTGTTGCGCTTGTATTAAATTCTATATCTCACCAATGTACTCGTTAATACCGAATACTAAACGCGGATTGAAATTATATTTACTTAGAACCACGATTTACAAAGACGTACTAAATTATTTAAACCTAAATTTTTAATAAATGTGCCTAAAAGTGATCCCACAAGTGGCGTTAGAAATAGAATGAACGTGGGGACGTTATCATCATCCACGGCCTATTTAATTACTTGACATCAACAAATATAGTACAGGGACGCCTCTGGAAAAACACAACCATCGGCCAAATATTTTAAAATCCAGACCAATAGACCATCCTCGCGGACTTCAGCTCTCGTTCTGAGAGAGCCACGTGGCTATCAGATGAAGTAAATACAATGATTGTGTTAAAAGATATTTTTATTTTATTTGAGGTTTTCCGGCCGGCTCTAACTTATGGTTGGGTCTGGTTTACCAGATAACAACCTATTTAAATTGCCTACAAGTGGCGTTTATTCAAGGGAAGCAATGCTTCCCTAAAATTAAAAAGGGAATAAAGAAAATAAGAGGAAAATAACGTCAAAACCAATTATTATAATTAGAAACATTTCCAACAAGGATACTGTTAATGATGGTTGAGATGGCAGCTCTTCTTTCTCACTCAGATGGTCTCGCTCTTTAATGTCATTCGTTTGTTTCCGGCTCTGTCCGGCCCTCATCGGTGAAAGGGAAGCGGGGTTTCACTAAGCAAGTACTGGCTCAGCTTACTTTAGTGATTCATGTATAATCGTACTTAATATAATCCTAAAATCTCATTTTTAGGTTGTTTTTAGCGATATTTATTGTTTCTAGATATAATTACGGGCATTATATTTCAAAATAATGTATCTATCACCAATTTAGAGTAAGCTTAGTTTTATTTTGCAAGAATATTGACGTTGTTTGATCTTCCAAAGGAAGCGGTTTGTTTCTCCGGGTACAGCAGTAGAATGACAGGTGCGTCAACAAGTGTAGCAGTGGAATGACAGGTACGTCAACAAGTGTAGCAGTGGAATGAGAGGTGCGTCAACAAGTGTAGCAGTGGAATGACAGGTGCGTCAACAAGTGTAGCAGTGGAATGACAGGTGCGTCAACAAGTGTAGCAGTAGAATGACAGGTGTGTCAACAAGTGTAGCAGTAGAATGACAGGTGCGTCAACAAGTGTAGCAGTAGAATGACAGGTGCGTCAACAAGTGTAGCAGTGGGAGAGAAGGGCTGCTGTGCCAAAACTCATAAGTCATACTTGGAAGCATAGTTTCTCGTCCCGGTCTCTTGACGGAAAAAAATAAAATAATTGAAACAGGCAGACCCACTCCATTTACAGGCAGCCTATAGACAAAACTTTGACGGTTCAATAATTAATATTTATGAAAGTGTGTAGTAAATATCAGTATGTTAGGTTGGCGGAAAATTATATAGTTGACCTTACTATTTACTAATGATAATGGCGTGTGGAATAAATCCAGATTCAAAACTATAAGGCAGGCCAAAGGTCATACTCATTTGCAGGCCACAACCCAAAAGAAAATGTAGGATATCGAAATTGACCATTATTATTATTATTATTATTATTATTATAGTTAGAACTACAATTATTATATATATATATACATACATATAATTTAATGATTGTGGTAATATTTCTAAGATCCCCAATTACTTTGTTTTATTCCATGCAGAATACTCTTAACTATATAAAAAAAAGTGTGATCTAGTTATACAAGGGTCCATCAGACCCCCTTTATTGTAGCCCCATTGCTTCCCATTGTCCAGAATTGACCACACGCCACTGGGACGTTTTCTTTTACCAGGATCCGGATCCGCTAACCCTACATAAACATCTTCGCCATATTTTATCGCCGATAAACAAACAGAATGAGAAACCATAAAGCAAGCGTCGAGTGGCCGGCGGCACCTTCTCGACCACAGTAGTGTTCCTCCGCTGCCACGATTGTGAGAGTCCCCAGTGACCTTGAGGCAAGGACAGACAGACACACGACCTCCTCGCATCAACAACTTCCTGTTCTTTATGCAACACAATGTGGAATATCTCTTGCGCTGCATCTTGATGCTCTCTTTGATAACGGCTCTTTTGTCACCGAGATGTCACACAAAGTGTCGATTTGTTAATACTGTACATTAAAATAGCGCAATAGGCGTCTTCATGGAGACAATGATGCACCTAACAGGGGAAGGGGCAAGTACCGTCCAACACAAACAAACACCACAAAAACATTTTAATAAAGGCTTAAACTTCTACAGTGGGAGTTTGATTGTAAGAAACTTAAGATACAAACTGTTTTTCTCTCTCATCATTAAGTATATTTTACTATACGTATTATTAGTAAGATTCGGATTTTAATGAAATGACATTATTATCGGCACATCACAGAAAGTGCTCGGATGTATGTGCATTTTGTTCATAATCCCTTGGTTGGAGAAATGTGTCTTTTATAGGTTGTTTTTTTAATCATTTTTAGGCATTTTTGAGTGTGTTTAAGGCATTTATAATGAATAAGAATATTTTAAAATAGGCCTAATTGCTTGTATGTTTGTAAAACACACATTCCTGGTGAGACTACCGTTAGGCTGGAGAGGGTTGCGTTGAAAGGGGGAGTAGCTATTACTTCTGGAGGAGATATTTGTAAATCATAATAATAATAATAATATTTAGCACCACGTCTTACTACCCGTTCGGGTTATACGCTTTAAGTACTAATTACTCTAATGGATAAGGAATTGGGAAGGTTGAATGAGAGGAAGTGAACCCGTATTTGCGTGGAGGGAGAGTGGAAAACCATTTAGGAACACCCCCCCAGTTCACCCAACCGAGATTCGAACCTCGATCTCCCCGTCCTCAGCAGTAGAGCTCAACACGACAAGCGCGTTAGCCAACTACGCCACCGAGGCGGGTATTTGTAAATTAATATTATATTCAGCGGATTGAAATCCTTTAGTTGTTAAAGGTTTATCATTGCGTTTTTTTTTATGTTTCCATTATTTATAAAGTGCGTGTTTGATTTAGTTGTGTGCGTTTATCCATACTTTTAGGTAATTTTATAGTTATTTTTTCTGAACTTTACAGGTCATCAAAATCCAGGCCCTGATTATTAGTGTTATTATAAGGGTATTTGACTTGAAGTATGTATAAATGAAATAGCTTTGTGTCTGTCAGATAAGGTTCTTCTCAATAAAATTTGACTGAATAATTTAAAGAAATGTTTTCCAAACTGTAGTACACGTAGGCCTACCTCAAGGGTAACGCGAATTACCAAGTTTTATTGATAGGTTTGATAAACACAATAACACAGACTTTGAAGTGACGCCATTAACTTTCACAAGCATTTGTTTCCGCTCTGTCCCGGGTTAATTTAACCCATCACTTGGACTTTACTCAAATTTGGAAAAACCGTTTTTAAATACTTCACAAGATATAAGGAACCATTTTAAATAATTTGTGTGAAAAGTTGGAAGAGGTTGGTTAAACCGTGAGTCCAGGACCCTGAAAGGGGTACACCACTGGCGAAAGCATGAAAAACACTCCAGGCTTTAGACATGATATATTCAAAAGGTGTACAATTGTACACATTAAAAGTGATACTCTATTAATCCAAATTGGAGATTAGCACTGAAAGAAAGGGAGAAATTGACAAAAGTATACCATTTAATGGTTTAAATTTAAGAGCGCCAACTTCTTGAATAAAAATATTAACACACCGCCGTATTTCTTAAAGTAATGGCAGTTCTGAAGCTTCAAAAACCCTAAAACCATACTCATTAGTTTAGAAGGTTATAATGTGACATTGTTACTTTATTTGTTTGAGAAGTGCTAGATATGTGCTTTTAATATTTACATTTAATTCAGAGCTACTACATTTTAAGTGAAAAAACGTTAAGAATGAGCTAATTTTAACTTTAAATACAATTTTACGTACAATTAAACAAACAAATATAAGCTTCCTAAGAGAGCATTTATCATTCGTTTTGGCGTGAACCTCACATTAAAATATCAGATCCCTTATTAAATAGGCCTGATGCTAGATTTGTGGCCATGAAATGCGTCCCAACGCTCCAGTGCTTATCTCAGGTTCATATCTGGTTATAATGGTCAGAATGACACCCACAGCTCTAGTGCCTATCTCAGGTTCATATCTGGTTATAATTGAAACAGGCAGACCCACTCCATTTACAGGCAGCCTATAGACAAAACTTTGACGGTTCAATAATTAATTTTATGAAAGTGTATAGTAAATATCGGTATGTTAGGTTGGCGGAAAATTATATAGTTGACCTTACTATATACTAATGATAGTGGCGTGTAGAATAAATCCTAATTTAGTGATGTTAATAATATTTGCATAGCTATTAAAAGGAATACCAAAGGTCAAACTTATTTGCAGGCCACAACCCAAGACAAAATATCGGCAATAGTAAATTAAACATTATTATTATTATTTTAATATATATAATTTAATAATCGAGTAATATTTCTAAGGTCACCAATGATTTTTTTTCATTCCATTAATATTTTGTACTCCTCACAATACTTTTAAACACTACGAAAAATGTTTAGCCTCACTGCTTCCCTTTGCCCAGAATTGACCACACACCAATGTTGCCTACCACGATTCTTCCAAATATCTCGTTATATTAGAATAGCTGATAAAATATGCAACACCCTTTCCTAGTGATGAAGTAAATTTACGGCCGGAGGAATGGTTGTTGTGTTTGTTCAAGAGATAAGTTAGTTTGTAAATCATGTGATGATATCATCGGTTGGTTCAGAAAGTTCATGTTAAATACCTTTGGCAAAATAATTTAAAAAATAAGAACCTCATATTGTTGGTAGAAGCAAGGAAAGGGTCATCATCACATCAAACTAATTAATCGATAAAACCAAAGCCACAGAGTGAAATATTACACAAGTATATATTTATTAGGATTAAGATTTAGTTTGCAGAGTCCGTTGTCCTCTCTTGGCAGTGATCATCAGCCGACAATAAACTACCCTTTCTCCCAGCAAGAGCCTCTCCTCGACGAACAAACAATTATTCTTCCTTCCAAGCACATATTGTGGCAGTAACCATCAGTCATTGAGCAGAATTGAGGGTAGACACAATGCCCACGTTACCCTGTTGTTTGGATGAGGAGGAGGGGCTGGAACCCATCAAACCCCCCTGAGATAGAGGGTGGGAGAGGAGAGAACTAGCCCAGTCAATTACCGCTGAGGAAAGAAGTGTTCTGTGCTGCAAGAGGGCCATAATTACTATACCGGAGGGATGAGGGGGGCAGTGGCGTGACACACACCAGTTACTGGAGGTATTAACGGAGAACAGTATTGTGGGTAATGAGGCAAGTTTTAGAGAGAATCCGGTGATTGAAACCGGGAGAAAACTTTGAAACACTCCAAAATAAAGTTGGACAAAACAGTCACATTTGACAAAGTGAAGCGCAATGATTTTTGTCATCAATCGGAGCACAATTATAGCAGCAAAAAACATGTTAAATAATTATTGGGAATAGTAAATGTTAAACAGTGACCAAGCAGAAGAATAACTTTGAGAACATTTTACTGTCAAAATATGTGTTATAATTTTGTTCGCTGAGGCAAACCACATTATTATGGATTTTAAAACATTTTATTCTGTTTTTAGAAGAAAATAATGGATTAAAAACACGTATTTAGAGGCTTAACTTTCTAGGGGGAGGGGGTAGCGCCTGATAGTACGTTCCGGTAACTAATATTTTAGAAATCAACCAATGCATATATATATATATATATATACATACATACATACAGTGGTTGATATATATTGGATTACGTAATTAGTTGAACTCGATGACATAATATAATAAACAACGACATTTTTAATAGTAAGGCTTAAATTAACTAAATAGTTTTACAGATGTTAATAATGTCATATTAATAGCAATCGATTCATATTTTTTTTAGTACTGAATAATATTAATACTACTATAACGTCAAATATAAACTTTTAAATATTTATGCTATTCAGAAGTTTATTTCTTAAGACCACAATGAAAAATACTATATTGATTTTCTAGTCTTAGCAATAGTTGATTTTTTTTGCACAATGTCTTACTACCCATTCAGGTTATATATCTATATACTAGTTATGCTAATGGATTAGGGGGAAGGGTGAGGTTGAATTTACCGGAAGTATATCCGCATTTATCGGGAGAGAGAGATAGAGGGAAGCAATTTAGGAAAAATCCCCCTCAGTTCACTCGGCTGGGATCGAACCACGATCCCACATAATCTCCAGTCTAGTCTATTATGAGAGTAGCGGCTTAAACCATGCGGCCACTGAAGCGGATTTAGAAATGGTTGTATTTTTGTACACTTTATTTACCCTGGAAGGTAAGAGTATTATCTTGGTGGTTAACACTTTGAACCTATCTTATAAGCTTTATCATAGTGACATAATGCAGGTAATATTGTTACCTTCCAGGGTAAACGGACAAGGAGTAAGACTGGAACTAACCGAGCAGCATTTTGACAGGCAAGTAGTAAGACGAGAACTATCCTAGTAACATTTTGACCAGCCAAGTAGTAAGACGAGAACTAACCGAGGAACATTTTGACCGGCCAAGTAGTAAGACGAGAACTACTCGAGTAACATTTTCACCGGCACGTACTAAGACTGGAACTAACCGAGTAACATTTTGACAAGCAAATAGTAAGACGAGAACTATCCGAGTAACATTTTGACCGGCCAAGTAGTAAGACGAGAACTATCCGAGTAGCATTTTGACAGGCAAATAGTGAGATGAGAACTATCCGAGGAACATTTTGACCGGCCAAGTAGTAAGACGAGAACTACTCGAGTAACATTTTCACCGGCACGTACTAAGACTGGAACTAACCGAGTAGCATTTTGACAAGCAAATAGTAAGACGAGAACTATCCGAGTAACATTTTGACCGGCCAAGTAGTAAGACGAGAACTATCCGAGTAGCATTTTGACAGGCAAATAGTGAGATGAGAACTATCCGAGGAACATTTTGACCGGCCAAGTAGTAAGACGAGAACTACTCGAGTAACATTTTCACCGGCACGTACTAAGACTGGAACTAACCGAGTAGCATTTTGACAAGCAAATAGTAAGACGAGAACTATCCGAGTAACATTTTGACCGGCCAAGTAGTAAGACGAGAACTATCCGAGTAGCATTTTGACAGGCAAATAGTGAGATGAGAACTATCCGAGGAACATTTTGACCGGCCAAGTAGTAAGACGAGAACTACTCGAGTAACATTTTCACCGGCACGTACTAAGACTGGAACTAACCGAGTAGCATTTTGACAAGCAAATAGTAAGACGAGAACTATCCGAGTAACATTTTGACCGGCCAAGTAGTAAGACGAGAACTATCCGAGTAGCATTTTGACAGGCAAATAGTGAGATGAGAACTATCCGAGGAACATTTTGACCGGCCAAGTAGTAAGACGAGAACTACTCGAGTAACATTTTCACCGGCACGTACTAAGACTGGAACTAACCGAGTAGCATTTTGACAGGCAAATAGTGAGACGAGAACTATCCGAGTAACATTTTGACCGGCAAGTAGTAAGACGGGAACTACCCGAGTAACATTTTGACCGGCAAGTAGTAAGACGAGAACTATCCGAGTAACATTTTGACCGGAAAGTAGTGAGACGAGAACTACCCGAGTAACATTTTGACCGGCAAGTAGTAAGACGGGAACTACCCGAGTAACATTTTGACCGGCCAAGTAGTAAGACGAGAACTATCCTAGTAGCATTTTGACAGGCAAATAGTGAGCCGAGAACTACTCGAGTAACATTTTGACCACCATTGTCGACTTGCTGAGACTGTTCTTTTTAGAAGAAACCCCGCGATCATTCCATTTTTCATCCCTTCCCGCCAAATGAAGGTAACTTTGGTAAACCAAACAGCGTGACGTAAAAAAAGGTCACTCCTGCGAGTATTATGTCGGTGGGGGTCTGTTGAGTTGTGCGAGGGGACAGAGGTCGAGGAAATAAAGGGCGGCAATAAACAGTGGTGGACCAAGAAAGGAAATAAAGAGGTGCTGAGGGGGTGCAGTGTTTTCATTACAAGCCAAGAGGAACGAACCAGAGTGTCCGGATTATTGGGGAAACATAAGGTTCACAAAGAGATCACCGGGGCGAGATAAGAGAGAAAAATATCAGGAGGGATGTAATAAAACAAACAAATTTCTGGAAATTTTGATCTTAATTATAAAACTTTAAGTATACTTTGACACTTTTTCTAAGAAAAGGTTTAAACTAACTTCATAAAGATTTATTTTCTTAGAAAACAAAGTTATCATCGACATTTGAATTTAAACCGGTTGCTTGAAAGTTTTCACAATTTTAATCATGACTATATTTGGAGTAGATTGAAATGTTCTTACTGCTTGTATAAATTAACAGAAGTCTGCTTGAGACAGTTTCTACTTATAGAGATGGGATGGCTTACTTTTGACGAACTTTATCCACTAGAGGAACCTCTGAGACAGGGCTTGATACAAATTCAAAGAAGTTAAATAAAGCACGAGAAGAGCGAGATGAGCGAAAAGAGGATACAAAAGGACACTTGTGCCTTAGCTTGTTATGGGAACTTATTTTTTAGTATAGAGTTAAGGACGGAGACAAATTTAATCAAAAGAAAACAGAAGATAAGAAAGCTTGATACATATAAAAGGGGAATACTACTAAGAAAAGAGAAATAATTAAATAATCTCAAATTAAAAATAATGTTATAAAGTGACAAGTGTATGTATATATATATATATATATATATATATA
>CABFOW010004345.1:31810-58171 GCA_902141385.1 Timema californicum
ATAAATAAATAATTATTTTATCGGCAGATGAGCCTATAATTAAGTAACTAGAAAGAATCGTTTTGACTTGAAAACAACCAAAAAAATGTTTTGTGTGTGCATTTAATATTTTTATAGATCCAATAGAAAAAAAGCTTTTCGCTTTAGAGTGGAGACAAAATGCAAAATAATAACCTATTTTTGTGACCATAACTGTACAATTCAGCAACTAACCATAATTATTATAATCATAAAAATAGTTAGTGCTTTATACTGTGATTTATACTTCTGATTTCGATTCTAGCGCTTGAATGTAGTGAGCTGCAAACCACTTGACACTACTTTTTTGTCTGTATAGGTATCGTAAACCATCACAAGGTCCTCGGTCATGGCCAAAGCAGAGTCATTCAGACAGAAATAGAAATCACACTTCCCTAAAGCTAACCCAAGTCGCACTTCCCAAGTCATTAATGCATAACGACGCATATAAATCAGGCGGGGTTTGGCAAAATGTGCCTCCTAGCTGACATGTGCATATAATTAAAAAGCTAATCAGACAAGAGCGAGCAGGCGGGAATGGTCACTACAAGGGACATTAAACAGGTATGACGTGACAAGTGGGCGCTTATCACGAGAATATGACATTAAGAGCACGACCTAGAGAGAGAGAGAGAGAGAGAGAGAGAGAGAAATAGCACAGTTAAAAAAAGTGTATACCCTTCCATCAAGACACGACCCCGACGAGAGAAATTAATGTTTAAAGGCGGAATAAAAGAAAACACGAAATAAGGTAAGTATTTTGACAGTTTTTTTAATCATAAAAAACTTGTTTTTCTATAGTTAAAAATGCTTCAGTAGATAGCTTACATTTCTGCATTTCTCAACAGTTCTTGAATATTTGACATAGGAGTTGCAGAATTTGATCTTTAAATTTTCTCATCCTATAACAGGTAAAAATAAGTCGAATCTTATATTTTTCGAATCAAAATCATACATTTTCTGTTGAATCTTGAATACAAATTCGAATTTTTAAATAAGTGGAATTTTATTTAAAATGAAAATATTAACAATTTGAAAAATAATTATATTAATCCAATTTTGTCTCCAAACCACAAAAGGTCTTTCTATATAATTATACTTACCAATTGCTTAAAACTGTTATATAATGTCATTACATTTCTGATACTTTTTTAAGATGGATACGAATCTCGAATATCTCAAATACTATGAAATTCGAGGGATTCAAACGTCCCAAATTTACTAAGAGGCTTTGTTCAAATTTCACTAAGCTCATGACAAACATTCAGAAACTGTTGAAATGAATATTTCCATAAAATTAAACTATTATAAACTGGAGATATTGAAGAAATATTTGATTGATTTTGGCCAAGAATGTTTTTACTGTGAATATAACAAGAACTTTACCTATCTGTGACGTCACGGCTGGTCAAGATAGGATTTCCCATGTTAGCGAATTAACGTTCTATTCGGCGAGTTTTAAACATATAACGATAACACAAAAAAAAACTTTAATAAATATATAAATAGTCCTACAGTGTCACAAAATTATTATTTTTTATCTTTTAGTAGTTTTTTTTGTGAACATATTTCTTATAAATCCTCTACAACTTTGGTTATTTGACTTGGTCAAGAAAACGGTCTGTAGGAATCTTCCTGCCAATATGTTTTATTATTATTATTATTATTATTATTATTAGCAGCACCGCGTCTTACTACCCGTTCGGGTTGTACGCACTTAACGCTCATGGGTAATGGTAGGGTGATTGTGAGATGAAATGGAAGACCTACAGTTTAACGTGGAATCTGAACCACGGTGGGGGTCTGGCATTCCTCACATTCACAAGTTGTGATTAATACACGTCTTGTCAGAGGTGAAGGAAGGGTTTGGCAATCAGATAAATCTGTGCTAGGACTGAGGATTGAACCCCGGAACCCAGCGCAGAAGTCTGACACCTTATCCCTAGACCACCAGTTCACCGTCGAGATGGAGATTAAAAAAGTCCATGTAGTATATGGAAGAATATTATTTAGAATATGAAACAAGGAAAAGGTAAAATTAAAACGCAAGTCAATGTGTTCAAGGCGCAAACATTAAAGTGATTGTGTAAACTCGTCAGAGAAAGAGGGGAAGGTTTACCAGCATATAGACATAGACAAGAGCCCTCTCGGAGTGAACTTCTAATTTTCTTATATCTCTTTCTATTTTGTACATTTGTTTACAAGTGTGATAGTGCTTGGACTGCGTCAAGTTAATATGCAACCCGCTTCGTAAAATAGTTTCAAAATCTCCAAGTAGGCGACGTCGTTAGCTTGCGTTCTCTTCAATTCGATCATTTAGAAAGTTTGTTTTCCATACCTGTCCTATTTGTTTCAAGTGACTCCCCGAATAGTGCTGATGCATTGTTTACTCCAACCTGGGGTCCAATCAATATGTTCACTAGGGGTAGTTTCACACAACGGAATGTATCGTTATAGACATTCCCTCCGAGGAGAGTATTAATGCAATTACTTAAAATTCATTCTTCTTGCCCCATTCGTTAGATTAAATCACTGAAAGCCAGTTTTTGTGTAGGACTATGTCCAGAAAGATATATATTTTTAAATATATCAGTTTTCAGAGATTAACGCGTGATATTTTTTAGAAGAAATGTTGTTTAAGCATTATGTTATTATTTTAACTGGAACTGTAGTGATTTTAGTGCCACGTATTAGTACCCATCCAGATAAACACCTTTGTACTAATTACGGTAATTTGTTAGAAACTAGGAAATTTGAATGTAGATAAAGAGCAACCGCATTTGCATGGATAAAAAGCGGGAAACCATTTAGGGAAATAAACAGTACACCCGACCGCGATTCAATCTCCGATCTTCCCATCATCGACAGTATAGCCTACTGCGTGAGTGACGCCTTAAACTATTCGGCCAACGAATCAGGTAAAATGTAGTTTGGATGACATGTTTAGATAATTAACCTAGCCAATTAAATTTAACATACACACTAAATAAAGTGTTTGATTATTTCAAAATATTGGTGCCAAATAACGAAAAGTTTTGATGCTTTTCCACCTTTGTTTTAAAAACCATTCACAATTAAATTTTGCCAAGGAATCGCACCGGTGGTCACGCGAACTAAACGCCAAACTAATTTACGATGACGGGAGAGTCTGGGTTCAAATCCCAGCCTAGTGTATTAAAGGTATTATTTTCCTAAATGATTTTACACTTTCCTTTCGCGCAAGTGTGGGCACATTTCCTCTAAAATTATGCCTTTCTCATCCAAACCCATCTTAATTATTTAATAGATATGCTTACAGCAGCAACGGGCACTTAGACGCGGTGGATACAATATTTCAAAGATTACCAACACAACACGATGAAAGAAAACAAAAATAGCAACATAATGCTTATTTGAGTACATAATTAGCCACCAATCATATCTAGCTTGAAAATATATTCAGACCTCTTCTATTGAGTCTTTTCGACACGAAACCCAAGACAGTCGAGAGTATTTCCCAATTTTATGTGGGGTGCTGTACTACTGGACCAAATAAATAAGATCGCCTCCCCCTTAAGGAGTGAAGCGTGGTTTAGCCGTGGGTCCGTGTAAGTGTGGACTCACTTCTCTCTAAGCTGCTCAGAGTCTCTGATCCAAGCAGAGAGTGAGAGATCACACAACTCTCAGAAATACGGCATGATGCACCTATAGCGTTCTTCCATTGAACACGTTATTACTGGGAAGGGCCACGCGTGGGAATTTATTTCACCTAAAGTTTGATTAAGGTCCTTTTAATATCTTGATACAGAGGCCTTTATGGGTCTTTACCACAAATTTAATCAATTGAAAGAGGTGAGGTGTGCGTTTGCGCAGTTGACTCTGACAAGGGTGCAATTAACTTTATTTTAACGGTGTTTTTCAGTCGTATATATAGTTAAATGTGTTTTTCAGTCTTGACTCCAGGCAATGTAAGTAGATACAATTAATAAGTTTACTTTATAAACCTTTTGCCTTAAACTATATAGCAAATGTCACTAAAAGCATGGCAAAGAAGTATATAATTACCATTAATAAAACCATACCTAAGTAAATTATTTATTTCTTAGAACTAAGAGATGGTTAGTGCCATTACCCATTAGAAGTGAGCTTATTTTAGTAAAATAAAAATAAAATTATATTTTGGAAAGCGATACAACTTTACGAGTTGGATTACTGGTATTGTAACATGCAATTATATTATTATTATTATTATTATTATTAGCCCCTCGTCTTACTGCCCGTTCGGGTTATACGCACTTACGCTAATATGTAATGATAGACTGATTGTGAGATGAAATGGAGGACCTACAGTTTAACGTGGAATCCAAACCACGGTGGTCTGGATAAAATTATAAAATAATAACCAAGATATTACCCACTTCGGTGGTTGCATGGTATAAGGCGCTACTCTTACAATAGACTAGAAGGCCGATGATGGGTAGAACGTGGTTTGATCCAAGTTGGGTGTACTGAGGGTGGTTTGTCCTAAATGGTTTTCCACTCTCTCTCTATCTCTCCCCCCGCAAATGTGGGTACACTTCCCCCTCATCCTTAACCCATGAGCGTAATTAGAGCTTATAATCAGTCAGGAGCATCCTTGCCTACAGAGCTAAGGGTCCCTGGTTGTATTCCCAGCACGGCCAAAAATTTCTCATTGGTGAAATTTGGGGTTATCCTTTCACATTAATAAATTGACGGCGAGGGCTAGATTTGTGTCTGTCCTAGTCTTAAGCTAAACAAGTTTAATTATAAGGCGTATGCAGCTACGACAGGCCTAGCCAAACGGTAGTGAAAAAAATATATGGCCGTAATAAAAAAAAACTACCTAGGCCACAGGCCACAAGATCGCCATAATGTAATCTGTCAAGATTCAGGGTAAACGGAGTGTTTGTCTTTAACCAAGCTGTACAGTCTTCTCTATTTGATCAAAGTTCGATTCCAATACATTCTTGGAGTGTTTGATATTTATTTTTAACACAGCGCCTTACTACCCATTCGAGATATAATCTTATATACTGATCACGCTTATGGCTTTAGGGATCAGGATGATTAAATTTAGAGGAAGTGTACCTGCATTTTCATGAAGGGAGAGTGGAAAATCATTTTGGAAAAACCACCTTCATTACACCTGACCAAGATTTGAACCTTAATGTCTTCGTCGTCGTCAGTAAGTTCTACTGCAAGAATAGTGCGTTTTACCATACAAATACCGAAGCAGGTTATAGTCAAATCATGCCAGGTAGATTTACTACTTTACATGCTACACAAAGTACAAGCGCGCTTTGAATTGTTTTTAACATTTTATATCGTTTTACTTTCTCGCTATCTTACAGGTAGAGAAAGTATTGCTACCTCAAAAAAAAAAAAAAATCGAACTCAAGATTTTTATGAATCTCGACGTTTAATAAATAACCCTCCCGAATCCGAAAAAGTGATTTTTGAATTTTCGTATGCCTGTCTGTAATTCGGATCAGAGCCTAAACTAATTTACCGATCGGGCTAAAACTTGGTATCTTGGGTTTTCAAAGGGTTGCCCCAAGGGGTTTTTGGAATTGGATATTAATCCCAAAAATTAGGATAGTTTACTGAGGGTCAAAAATAAAAGAAGTTGATTTTCTCAAAATCAGCAATAACGATTTTGATTAAATTTTATTTCAACACATTTATAAATATTCCAAACAAAATGGGTACTCTCAAAATGTTGTCAAAATTACTTTAAGGTCTTCGGTCTGATGCGTTTTTTTTTTTTTTCNATCTCCGAAACTATTTTAGATATGAAATTACTTATCATTGAAAATATGTATATCTATTTATAATACAAATATTTTATTCGAAACATACTTTTATAAAACCAATAACTTTCAAGCTATACGCAAATATATATGTTTTTGAACTTTTTGAACACTTTTAAGGTAAAGTATTGCGACCGTCGAGAAATCTAACCTGAAATGTTGATGGATTCCAACGTCTCACGACCCTCCCCCCCACCCCGAACCTAATAAAATGGTCTTTGCTATAACATCTGTCTGTGTGTCTTTTTAACCCAAAAATTAAGAGTAGTTTAATAAAAAGCCAAAAGAGAAAAAAGAAACAATTTTCTCAAAATCGGCTATAACGATTTTGTTTAAAATTCGTATCTAGGCGTTGATTAAGATTATAAATAAACTGTCTATTAGCATTTTCCCATGAACATGACTTTTAAGGTACATTACAGAAGCTGACATTTCCGTATCTCCGCAACTATTTGCGATACTAAATAACTTATCAATGCAAAATTGTAGTACTATTAAAAATACAAAAAATTTATTTGAAATATATTTTTATAATGCCAATCGTTTCGGATATATTGGCAAATTTATTAAAGATAAGACCCCCAAAATAATATTCCCAATCGGCCAATGTTCAATGCTATTCTTATGAGAAAAGTGACTTGCCTGCTCTATGAGAAGGATCAAGGTGAGTGAAAGTGACTCAACTCCAAAGTGAGGAGTATCAATGCTAAAACCCCCAAACTAATATTACCTGATCCGCCAATGATCAATGCTATTCTTATGGGAGAAAGTGACCCACCTTCCCTGTGAAGATGAACAATTTGAGAGAAAGTGACCAAACTCCAGCGTGAGGAGGATCAATGATATAACTCGAAAGAATTGTCAACCCCCAAAATAATATTTCTCAATCCGCCACTGACTCACTTTGACAATTCTTAGTATTATTCACATGGGAGAAAATAACCCACCTCAATAGTAAGGAGGGTGCAAGATAAGACTCGAAAGAATTGTCAACCCCCAAAATAATATTTCTCAATCCGCCACTGACTCACTTTGACAATTCTTAGTATTATTCACATGGGAGAAAATAACCCACCTCAATAGTAAGGAGGGTGCAAGATAAGACTTGAAAGAAATTTCAAACACCCAAAATGATATTTCCTCAGCCGCTACTGGTCAATGCTATTCTTATGCGAGAAAGTGACACACCTCCCCAGTTAAAAGTGACCCAAGCTCGCATTGTGGAGGATTAACGCTATTCTTATGGGAGAAATTGATCCACCTCATTCAAGGAGGTGGATCAATGTTAACCTTATGAGGAAAGTGAGTCAGAACTGTCATTTCAACCACTACTCTCATTTTAGACTCAATAGTCAATAATCAACTATTTTTGGTCAGAATTTATCAAGGAGAAATTTAGTAGTAATGCGATAATTAGAAGATGTGCATCCCCTAATAAAATGCCAAAAAATTTAACCGAAAGTCAAAATTTTAATACAAGTGTTAACCTTTGGAGACTCAATATGATCTTTTTTATTAGTGCAAAAATACAAATGAAGACGTTAATTTTTAAATATATAGTTATAAAATTTAAAACCGTAAGTCAAAAAAGTTTTATGTATAGCGCAGTTAATTCTTGGGTTCACTAGACTATATTATATTACGAATTTTGAGCAAATATTTATATTTTTAAACGATAGAACGATAAAGTACATGCGGAGTTCCATATAATTTATTTTCGTTATAAGTTATCATTTGTACTATCATGATTAACAAACTTTTGTTCTAAAATAAACTTTTGTAGGGACCTTCCTCAGTATTTTCATTTTTAAAACAATAACTTAATTTTTTTTATAAAATTCTAGTTAATGAAGTTTACTTAATACATAATTAAAACATCAATAAATAAGAAATGGCAATTAAACACAAAGTACCCGGCAATGTTTAGTTTATAAACAAAGTTTGTTTATAAAGAGTGGATCCGACGCCTTAGATTAGCCAGTAGCGTGTCTGCTTAGCGAGTTAAGGGTCCCAGGTTCGATTCTCAGCATGTCAAAAAATCTATCATTGGTGTAATGTGGGTTTCCCCCCATTTCACATTGATAAATTAACGTCCGGAGACAGGGTGTTGTGTCTGTTCTAGATTTAAGTTAGTTTTAGTACTGTCATATAATCAATCGGCTTAGAACGTGCGTGTTGAATAGTCCTATCTCAAATAATAATAATAATAATTATTATTATTATTATCTTAATTAAGAGAGAACAAATTGTTCCCTCCAACAAAAATATTTTTAAACATTATCAATACACTTTATGTTAAAATATGACACCAAGACTACGAACGTAAATATGAATGTTTAAATTAGAGACTTAAGGCATAGAATGCACTTGGAAACATTTTCTTTCGACATGTTGGTATTGTTTGCCGTGTAGACCCTTTTGATGTAGGCCTACTCCCTCCAACATTTACTTCACCAATGTAAAACCATTGAACAGATGCCCAACTGTTGGCCGATTGTCCCCGTCCGTTGGACAACATTTTTCGTGTTTCCTTTGTGTTTTCCAGAGAGTAAAACATGTTTCTTGTGATTCATCTCAAATGGGTTACAAGGTACAATGTTTACTACTCCATTCACGGTAGGAATTACTTTCTGAAAGGTCTTTTTTCCTACCAATATCCTACTATATAATAGATTTCTGGTAGGGGAAAAAGGCCTTTCAGAAAACAATTCCTATGGTGAACGGACTTTAGTTTGGACGTGTTTACCAACATTTCCGGCAATAATCATCTTGGGCCAGTCCAACTGCCGTTCACACTGAGTTCATCATCATCATCATCATCATCTGATATTTCCATTTGTCATGTCATGGACAGCCGAAAAAACTCTGTAACTTTTTGAAATCTTTCATACAAATATACTGTTGGGGTATTTGACATCTGAGGACCATAAACATAAAGTTAAAAATAATATTTAAATGTCCTTCGTGTGAAATTTCGTAAACAACACAAGCATTATTTAAAAACTAAAAAAGCGGTGCCTAAACAAAAAGGTACAAGTGGTTTGGGTACGAACACAGTATGCTTCTTCTGAGTAGTGAAGAGCCCCGATGCAGACAACTTGCATTCCACTGAGCTCTGGACATATAACTGTCTCATTGAAGTCTGGACATGAAACAATGTTTATTTAACAATCTGTTTTCAATATTGGCCAACAATGTTCCCAAGTGAGTAATCGTCATCGTTTTGTGCGGACAAATTGTACGACTTTTTTGTGTGTGTGTACGGGTTGCATGTATATAAAATGCAGAATTATTGAAACTAATAATAGTTGGTTACTACGTTTGTGTGTATACATAAATATAATTCCAAAATATGTTATTAAAAACCAATAAGTGGTATAAGACACTGAGATCGGGGGACAACATTTTTTGTTCGATTCCCACGTTCGAATGTTATTTTTTAACGTTTGAATTAACCAACATTTATTGCTACATTATGTTATCAATTTTTACCGGTTTTTCTACATGGGTGTAAAACGTAGTATCTTACCTTACACTACGAAAACAACATTAGGATTTTCATAAACACGGAGCTTAGAAAGATATTTAGTCAAAAAAGGGATGAGGCTTCTGGGGACTAGGAGGAAGTTATATAATGCTGAATTAATACCATTTGCTCATCAAAATAAATTGTCAGGATAATAAAATCTCATAGACTACGGTGGGCAGGATATGCAGCGTGAATGGTAGATTATAGAACCTTGTTCAGGCTATTAAATGGCAATGGTAAGAGATCATTGGGGAAGACCAAGACGAAGATGGGAGTATTACATTGGACTGGACCTGAAGGAGGATGTAATGAGATGGACTGGATAGAACAAGCTCAAGATACGGAGAGGGTGTGATGAGGTGGACTGGATAGAACTAGCTCAAGATAGGGTAAAGTGTGATGAGGTGGACTGGATAGAACTAGCTCAAGATACGGAGAGGGTGTAATGAGGTGGACTGGATAGAACTAGCTCAAGATAGGGATAGGGTGTAATGAGGTGGACTGGATAGAACTAGCTCAAGATAGGGATAGGGTGTAATGAGGTGGACTGGATAGAACTAGCTCAAGATAGGGATAGGGTGTAATGAGGTGGACTGGATAGAACTAGCTCAAGATAGGGATAGGGTGTAATGAGGTGGACTGGATAGAACTAGCTCAAGATAGGGATAGGGTGTAATGAGGTGGACTGGATAGAACTAGCTCAAGATAGGGATAGGGTGTAATGAGGTGGACTGGATAGAACTAGCTCAAGATAGGGATAGGGTGTAATGAGGTGGACTGGATAGAACTAGCTCAAGATAGGGATAGGGTGTAATGAGGTGGACTGGATAGAACTAGCTCAAGATAGGGATAGGGTGTAATGAGGTGGACTGGATAGAACTAGCTCAAGATAGGGATAGGGTGTAATGAGGTGGACTGGATAGAACTAGCTCAAGATAGGGATAGGGTGTAATGAGGTGGACTGGATAGAACTAGCTCAAGATAGGGATAGGGTGTAATGAGGTGGACTGGATAGAACTAGCTCAAGATAGGGATAGGGTGTAATGAGGTGGACTGGATAGAACTAGCTCAAGATAGGGATAGGGTGTAATGAGGTGGACTGGATAGAACTAGCTCAAGATAGGGATAGGGTGTAATGAGGTGGACTGGATAGAACTAGCTCAAGATAGGGATAGGGTGTAATGAGGTGGACTGGATAGAACTAGCTCAAGATAGGGATAGGGTGTAATGAGGTGGACTGGATAGAACTAGCTCAAGATAGGGATAGGGTGTAATGAGGTGGACTGGATAGAACTAGCTCAAGATAGGGATAGGGTGTAATGAGGTGGACTGGATAGAACTAGCTCAAGATAGGGATAGGGTGTAATGAGGTGGACTGGATAGAACTAGCTCAAGATAGGGATAGGGTGTAATGAGGTGGACTGGATAGAACTAGCTCAAGATAGGGATAGGGTGTAATGAGGTGGACTGGATAGAACTAGCTCAAGATAGGGATAGGGTGTAATGAGGTGGACTGGATAGAACTAGCTCAAGATAGGGATAGGGTGTAATGAGGTGGACTGGATAAAACTAGCTCAAGATAGGGATAGGGTGTAATGAGGTGGACTGGATAGAACTAGCTCAAGATACGGAGAGGGTGTAATGATGTGGACTGGATAAAACTAGCTCAAGATAGGGATAGGTGGTGTACTTTTGCAAGTGTGGAAAATAACTTTAGAGTTCCTAATGCCGTAGAGTAAAAGAGTATTGTAACCCATATTGGGAGGCAAAAGGACTAGATGTTGGGATCATCCAGGATGGTAGGAAAGTCGGGGTCCGAATAAAAGTTAGGTGTAGTGATAGTGTTATTTCAGAAACAATTTCCTACTCTACCTTCACGCAAATTCGGGTACAATCCTTATTTAAAAAATGCTATATTTGTCATAATTACCCCATATTCTTAATTAAATACGCATAGTCCGAATGGGTAAACTAACACAGCCTTTTGTAAATGTCTAGACAAAAGTAAACTTCCTAAACAAGTTGGCCCATGTAAGTAAACCTCCCCAAGAGCTGGTGTTGCCCCAAGCAAAAGTAACACCTCTCCCGAGCATAGTTGCTATACAGCGGGAGTTTGCGTGGTGTGTAGGCTGGGGAGCATAGTTGCCATATAGTGGGAGTTTGTGTGGTGGGTAGGCTGGGGAGCATAGTTGCCATATAGCGGGAGTTTGCTTGGTGTGTAGGCTGGGGAGCATAGTTGCCATATAGCGGGAGTTTGCGTGGTGGGTAGGCTGGGGAGCATAGTTGCCACATAGCGGGAGTTTGCGTGGTGTGTAGGCTGGGGAGCATAGTTGCCATATAGCGGGAGTTTGCGTGGTGGGTAGGCTGGGGAGCATAGTTGCCATATAGCGGGAGTTTGCGTGGTGGGTAGGCTGGGGAGCATAGTTGCCACATAGCGGGAGTTTGCGTGGTGGGTAGGCTGGGGAACATAGTTGCCACATAGTGGGAGTTTGTGCGTTACTACTGTGCAAGCATACTTAGTGACTGTCAAGAACTCTAGAGACGTGCATCAGGTGCTATGACAACTACCCTTCACGGATTATAGTTTAAGGAGTCTATATGTGGTAGCTTGTGCAAGTATCGGCCATTGAAAGCCACAAACAATCACAGTCCACGGCGACTTGTGACTGAAAGTATGCTGACGTGCACTTAGTAATGTTATTTCATGCGTATAACAAAATAATATGCTATGGTTATCCGCAGGATCAGTCCTGATGTCTGAATTAAATTAAATTAAGTGAAAAATAACAACCTGGACAAGGGAATAAAACCTGGTGCCTATGGACAGATCCGGCGAATAACCATCGCATATCATTTTGTGATACACATTAATTAATAAAATACATATGTTAATAAAATGTCGTTGAAATATTTCATTCTAGTACTTAAAATAAGACTTATTTTTCTCATAGTAACCTACTACCCTTCCGGGACATCTGGAAATTTACATTCATATGCTAGGGATGATAAATGTGTAATTTTGAGAAAACTTTCCCACATACACATAGAGGTAGCGTGAGAAACCAACTACACGCGGGCAGGATTCAAACCCCGGCCTGCGGTCAACAGCAAACCAGACTAGACGGGAATGACCGGCGCCTTTGTTCGAACACCCATCACTTAAGGTAAGAATATATTTTCAAGCCCAAACATTTTCTTATAACTTCCAAATATATATTTTAATTTTAATAAATCATTTTGTTTGCATTTTATGATATTTTACTTATAAATAAGAATATTTTTAACAACTATGCGCAATCAATTTCACTTCAAATAAAGAGAGCACTACATTATTTAAATATATATTT
Organism: Timema californicum; assembly: GCA_902141385.1. NCBI lineage: Eukaryota > Metazoa > Arthropoda > Insecta > Phasmatodea > Timematidae > Timema > Timema californicum. The sequence continues at coordinate 44,515 of CABFOW010004345.1, forward strand.
AAAATGGCATACTGATACTAAAACTGTCCTCTAAGGTGCAACGAGGCACAAGATTTTTTTTAGCAGATTTATCTTGAAATAATAATAATAATAATTTCAAAAAATATATTTTAATATATTTTTAAAAACAAGTAAGGTATGTTTAGTATCCTATACCGAATCGGCATTTGTCTGTAACTTTATTTATTTTCCCAATTTAACAGTTGTATAGATAAGGAACAATAGTCCTTACTCATGACAGGTATTGAGAAAAAATATAAAACAAAATTAGAGCCTTTATTTTTTATAGAAATTAAACAAAATACCCAACAACCGAAATATCAATAATTTTATTTTTGAATGTTTACTTTATAGATGTAAATTGATAACAAGCCAATTTGATCGAAGCTACTTTTATTTTTCACGAAATGTTTGTAGTTCATGTGGTGAGTGTAAGCGAATTTAATATGCACGCATTTTTGATTATTCTAAAGACAACGTAAACTAGAGAGCTTGTCTGTCTAGGTGTTTATAAGTTAGCAAATTTAAGTAATTTCTGGACAGTGTAATTTTTAGCACAATGGAAGGGTTATTATTTATAGTCCTATTTTCTAAGGAAGAACCTCATCTGACAGCTCCAAAAGTTGTTTTTAGTTATTTAACGTGCACGTTATGAACCAAATGGTTAACTACTCTTATCACATAACTTATAAACTAACTTAAAACTAGAATAGACACAACATCCATCCCCCGACCGTTAATTCATTACTATAAAAGGGAAAATCTATATTTGACCAATGATAGAATTTTCGGCCATTCCACCAACTGGGCTAATATGTTGAACCTAGAAAAGCTAATAGATTTACTTTCACTTATTCATACGTCAAGTTATGTGATCTACAGCTGCAAATTTTTATAGACTATACCAATAACTTTAAAATTACACTAATAAAATATTAAAATGTTATAAATACTGACATTAAGCAAAATGTTTTCTTAAAATAATGTTTTCTATTTTGTTGGTAAGGAGTAGTTAATATTAAATATTTAAGAAAGAAAACGTTGAGTTTTATATATAATAATTACTATAACACCTGAACCTCAATTAGTCATGTAATGCGCTGATAAATTAATATTAGTAACAAGATAAATTTATTAATGGAATTGAGTCAACTAAAGCTTATATTGAAAATTACCTAAATATCAACGTTATCATTCTATTGTTTTCAACACGTTTTCTATTTTTATTCATTGTAATTTTCAATGTATGCTTTAGTTAACTCAATTTCATCAATATCTTTCTTGTTATCAATATTAATTTATCACCACATCACATGACTACTTGAGGCGCAGCTGTTCACGCAAAACATCTAGTTATTCTAATGTATACAATTCAGAGTTTTCTTTATTAAATATTTAAAATTGTATTTTCTAAAAGGATCTTTCTATTAAAATGGTAGTGTTTGCCAGTTTCCAGGATTCGTGTGCACGCGGGTATGAGTCAGTAGTCCAGTCAGCAGAATTGGGTGGACCGTAAACCTGATTCCCCTCTTCCTTCATTATTATGTACGTACAATCATCCCTCCATTACCTCGGAGAGTAGAATTTTTCATCGGACTATCATGACCTGCAAGTTTTCCAATTTAACTTGGAACAATTTTATTTTACATTGTTTGTAGATAGTTTCGTGTCCGGGATCCCCCGAGATCAGCTCGACTCTGTTGACGGGGAAAACCAATTCCAGGGATGTTTCATGACCTTACCTCACATAAGTAAATCACATTATTCATCGAACAATTTTCATATTATTTTGTTTATTGTGAAACATTTTTACCCCAATAGATATATATTATACTAGCTAGAAAAATGGTAATTTTTAAAAATAAAAATGGTAACGGTGAGAGTGTGTTGCTGTATTTTCTAAGAGCTTTGTGTGGCGTCTTGAACCTTTAAATACGGCCGCATTGTTGGTAATACGGACTAAGGCTTCAAGCAAGCCCGTAATCGGTTACGGAGAGGTTAAGTTTATTTTCCGCCTATCACTACCAATCTACACTATACGTATTTTAATTGGATTGATAGCCCACTTCGGTGGCCGCATGGTCTAAGGCGTCATTTTTCGGTTAGATTGATCTGCTGATGACGGGGAGATTGAGGTTAGAATCTAATTCGGGTGTACTAACAGTGGTATTTCTTAAACAGTTTTCCACTCGGTCGCCATGCAAGTGCCGGTACACTTCCTATAAATTCAACCTTACTAATTCTTAGACCCTTAGCGTAGTCGGTGCATAGGCGTGTAACCCTACGGGAGGTAAGGCTAAAGAAAATCACTAATCGGGTATTATTATTATTATTATTATTATTATTAGCACCGCGTCTTACTACCCGTTCGGGTTATACGCACTTACGCTAATATGTAATGGTAGGGTGATTGTGAGATGAAATGGAGGACCTACAGTTTAATGTGGAATCCGAACCACGGTGGAGGCCTGGCATTCCCCACATTCACAAGATTTCTTGTCAGAGGTGAAGGAAGGGTTTGGTAATCAGATAAATCTGTGCCGGGACCGAGGATTGAACCCCGGCCNGGAGGCCTGGCATTCCCCACATTCACAAGATTTCTTGTCAGAGGTGAAGGAAGGGTTTGGTAATCAGATAAATCTGTGCCGGGACCGAGGATTGAACCCCGGCCGCCAGCACAGAAGTCTGACACCTCACCCCTAGACCACCAGGTCACCCACTAATCGGGTATTAAATGATAAAAAGGATTAAGGGGAAATGTACTCGCATTTGCATATAGAGGGTAGGAAAATCAACTCTCGTACACCCAGATATGATTTGAACCCTAACCTGCCAATCAGTGGCTAACCAAACTAGATTACCCTAACGTTTAGTCTGTGTATCCACTGAAGTGGGTAAGGTGGAGATTCAAATCTCAGCTGAGAGCTCTGGTTCGCTAAAAGTGATTTAAAACCGTAGTTTTCAAATTTCCCCTCCAACCTTTTCTCAACAATTTTTCACGTTCTTACCTCTACTAATATGTCAAATACATATTGAGACAATCCGAATCGGTGGGCACGCGGGCTAAGTAGTCAATTTCCCCTGGCCCGGTTAACCAGTGACGGGAATTTCTTGCTACAAAGGTGTTTGCCCTTAAATAGTCTTACACGCATCCTTCCTGCATATGTGGGTACATTTTCTCTAAAATCTACCTTCCTCATGCCTACTTCATTATTGTATATATATATATATTTAGCACCGCGTCTTACTACCCGTTCGGGTTATGCGCTTTCATTATTGTAAATATATGGCTATTCGGCCGGCTAGTAAGACTCAGTTATCCGGTCGGTTAGTAAGACGTGGTAAACACATGCACACAACTAAACTAAAACAATGCCATTATCTATTTATTGTTAAGTTTGTATTTTTATTGTTCTGTCAATAACATTATGCATTATACAGACGAACTTGGCTAATTCAAAGCTGAAGGGACCACTTGAAAAATTCGAACTATCCAAAAATTTGAATTAGGTAAGTTTTTATTTGAGCTAGTAAAATAACTTCAAGCATCATTTCAGTGAGGTAAAATACAGTAGTGTATACGTATATTTTTATTTTTAGATTTTCCATAACAATATGTAAATTAATGTATGTATATAACAATATGTATGTATATAACAATATGTATGTATATAACAATATGTATTTACAGTTTTTAAAAAAAACTAGAAATATTTGATGCTTTTTGGAGTAAACTCTTCTAGTTTATTGAGCATCTGTAAAATAGAGGGCTTGCATTATGTTGTCCCTCAATAAACTGCCTTAACTCTTTGATGTGGTCCACGACCTGTGTAGATGTTGGGATTGACATCTCTGAAAGTTAAGTCTATTCCCCATCGTCATCTGAAGAAACACTGTAATTTATATTGTTCATAGAATCTGCCAAAATATCTGCATCTGTAATTTTAACGCAAATGGTTAAGTTCTCGTTCAAGTTCACAAAATTCTTGTAAGGAACACAAAACACAAAACCTGAGTGCCCCTGCACGCAGAGAGCCTGTTTTCCGCACAGCATCAGTCGAGCGGTAAACGTGTTTTCGTAATCTTCGAGGGGTACTTCGAACTAAACAAAATATGTTAGAGCTACGTGTGATATTTTAAACATTGTTTTAATAGAAGTTTCAAGGGATTAAGGGAAAAGTTCGAGTTAAACATGAATTCGAACTATCCAAGTTCTACTGTATTCAACTTCTCAACAAGTTCTAAAATATTCTACTTAATAAATATAATGAAATAATTTAATTCTTAAACATTTATAATCAAAAAACATAGTGGTAATTATATTTTTTTTACGTTCCCTACCAATTTGACTGATTTCCGAAAACTAATCTAACTGTGTATTCTATTATTATTAATGTATCATAGTTTGTAATTAAGACCTTAACATTTTTTGTATCAACAAGTTATTCTTTATATCTCTTTCTTCTTAAATACTACACATTCCTTATTCGACATTATTTAGAATGTTTGCTAATACATTACAAAAACAGTGTTAAAAAGAATAAAATAACGTTTAACCGATTTCATTTTTTGATGCTCTTATAGAAACAGTTATTCACAGTAGGCCTACTTTCTGTAGCTTTTTTTTATCACCGCGTCTTAAAAACTATTCAGGATATAAGCATATATGATCATTGCTCTAATAGAGTAGGAAAGAGGAAGGAAGCATTTTAGAAGAACCCGCATCAGCGTGGAATGAGATTGGAAAAACATTTAGGGAAAATCACCTTCAATAAGCCCGACTGGGTTTCGAACTCCGTCTGCACGTCCTTCACAGGCGAGTTTAACAAGAACTATCCAGAAAAGTACTAACATTTTAAATTTTAAAAATATTGAAATCGAGAATATCACCGTTATAATATTTGCATAACCTGTCAAAGAAGCATGATATAATATTTTTACAAGTAAACATAATTGAAAGATATATTATAAAGCTGTTTTAAATTTATAGGACAAATAAACTAAAACATATAAGTCTACACTATTTCCTTTTGTTCCCGACAGTGTAAGTTGCTGGTTTGGCAGCATCAAACCAACATTATATAATTTAATTTATTTACCTTTTTCAATAATAAATACGTATAACATTATTTTTTATGCATCACGTTGAAAATAAAATTAAAGTATTTTCAGAAAATTATATAAAAAACTCAATGTTGTTAGCTCTATATCGAACCTTGTACTGACAGAGCGGCCACCGTTTGTTAGCGATGATAGTATCAACTTTTGTAGTTAGAGGGTGTCAAGTGGTCAGCACAACAAACCCTCCAGGAATTAATCTCAGTTTTCTAGATTGAAACTGCTAATTTTTTTTTTAAGGTAACGCCTCATTTGTCCTCAAGAGGCTGAAATAACTCAAATCCAGACTCCCTGCCGGGGATCGAGCCCAGGACCTATGGATCTGTAGCCAGGAACTCTAACCACTCGACCGCAGAGGCGGTCATTTTAATATTATTTGACTCTTTGACAAACAAAAATTTAAAAATATAATAATCAATTCAAATGACGTCCTGAATTATAAATATATCCAGCTTCAAAATTCGTATTATTTCTACTTTCTCTCGACACCCAGGAGAGAAAGTATTGTGATTGTCAAAAAATTCTAGCTCAATATTTTGATCAATGTCGATGTTTCATGACCCCCTAAAACCAAAAAAGAGGTTTTCGCAATGCCGTCTGTCTGTATCTCGGGCTAGAGCCGAAACTACCGATTGGGCTGAACTTGGTATCTGGGAGTTTTATAATGTCCCCCCGAGGGATTTTTGGAATTAGATATCTAACCCTAAATATAAGGGTAGTTTACAGAAAGACAAAAAGAGAAAAAAGAGATTTTCTCGGAATTCGCTCTAACTATTTAGGTTATTTTTTTACATCTAGACACTATTTATTATTATAAACAAAACATAACTTCTCATTTTTTCATTAAAATGACTTTGGGGGTACCTTACATGGGATAAATTTTCCAATTTGCATCATTTCTCCGCAAATATTAGAGATACGAAATAACTTGTCATTGTAAAGTTGTAGTACTATTAAAGATAAAAAATGTATATAAATATATTTTTATAAAACCAATAGTTTCCGAGCTATAAGCAAATATATATACTTTTTAAATAAGATCTTTGAAAATTAATTTGATTGTTATGCTCTTTGGTGGACATGTTTCTGTTTACTCACTTTTTCTGTAACAGTGTTCCTAGTTACTAGTGCCATTTAGTAGGTAAATAAGAGTGTATATTGTTTAATTTATGATCATTGTTGTAGTGTTTCTACAACAATGTATATATCTACTATTTCATTTCACAAATCTTATAAGAGTTTTTAGTGAATGCCTATTTTATGATAAAAGCGGGAGAACGTTAGTGCGGTGCGCCTTACCATTTATTATATAAGTAACCTGTATTTTGTAGTAAGCTATGTTTTAATATTGTGTTACATTTACAAATATTTGAATGGTAATGAAGACAGTAAATATAAATTTGTAAGAGCTGGAACCTTTAAAATTTTGTTTGGAGAGCCTGAATAGGATCCAGAACCGATAATTATTTCGGTTCGGCTCCCTGATGAGTATAACCCAAAAGGGTGTTAATAAGCGGTGTAAGAAATATCTGTTAAAACAAAAAAGTAATTATGTTAAATATAGGTCCCTTGTGTAGCGGGTACAAATTCTGAGCGGTAGGTTCAACTACTGAGCGGAAAGTACCGGGTTCGATTATTATATGGCTTGAAAATATATCAATGATAAATTATTAGATTCACTCTTTTACAGCGGTGGGTTGTCGGCTGGGAGACCGAGTTCTTACTCCAGAATAAGTTAGTTTGTAAGTAATATGCTAAATATGTTGGTTTAAAAAATCTCTCCAATTTGACTAAAGTGGTTTATAATGTTTTGTCGAAAGTATTTGGAGGTTAATGGATCAGTTTGGTAAACCATTATTGAGGTAAATCCTTTATTCACTACTACGCGGGTTACTGTGAAACCACACTTTCATCAAAAAACCAGCGCGGAACAGAAACGGGGTCACGTGACAAGCTCTAAGCCCATCACAAGATTTCCGCCTCATCGGCGTGAGCTTTTCTTCTAATGTTCAACTCATCTCAACTTCATCCGCTCTGCCAGAGATGTTCAGCGCGGGAGAGCCAATCAAATCTCAAATTTAACCATCTCAAATCAGTGCGCATACGCCTTTTTCAACAAATGCGCTGTACAGCCAGAAGATAGCAGACAGTTAAGTTGGCCGTTGTGAGGAGATTTGAAATAACCCTTAATGGAATATGTATGTAGCCATTTATTGAATTGTACCACGACACAGCATTATAATTTGAAAACATCCATCGGGTGAATTATCTAAAGCATATATGTATCCATTAGAAAATTAAATATGTTGATAATCAGCTGATTAAGTTTGTGTTGCATTGAATCATGGATCAACATACAGCGTATTGAGTTGACGGGCCAGTAAATCAGACTCTGCTCTCTATTCCCTTCTACAGCAATGTGAAGTGAAGAAGAGCAGCCTGAAATCCTACCTTATTTTTAGGGGCCATGATTTCCGTCAGCCAAAAGTCCACAGGTCCTACCTGGAAAAGAGAAAACAAAGTTTAATTTGGAGTCAGATATCAGCTAAACCACATAATTATTAAAAATTAACTTTAAAATGTATTGGCACATTTAATACAAATATTCCTCCACCACGTTTCTATACTCGTAAGCGCTAATATACTCATTTATTTACGCTAACGAGCTAAGAATGTTAAAGGTAGAATTAGTAGGAAATGTACCTGCACTTGCAGAAGGAGGAGTGGATAGTAATTAAAGGAAATATACATTCAGTAAACCCAGCCGGTAATCGAACCACAACCTTACTGTAACTGGAGGAGAAGATTGGGTGGGCGGGCGTGAAACTGTCCGCGTGTTCACTGATGTATGCTACAAGGGTTACTTATCTTATCTTATCTTAAGGGAATGCGATCCAATTAGAACAGAAAGAAACCGTAAAAACCACGCGATGAAACACTTTCAGTGAAACCGATCAGAATTCGAACTCTGATATCCCCATCAAGAGCGATCAAGTGATACGAGTCTAACGGCTTAGACACTTTGGCATCCACCATCGGGTTTGAAAAAGTTTAAAAGACAGATGAGCCGACCAAAGAGATATGTGAAGTTATTGTTTTAAATAAATGAATAAGCATTTACTATGAGCTGGTATAAATAAACTAGATTATAAAGCTCCTTGCGCACAGGGCAGAGAATAAAGCCCCCAATCTAGTATAGTATGAGTATGACACCCCGTACTGTGCGACTACCAGTGTACAGGTAAGCTAGAGAAATTGAATTAGTTAAGAATGTTTTCCTCACTAGAAGAACGTTCCTTACTCTTCCTCATTTGAACACTTGGATGTGGTCGAAACATTCTTAACAAAGGGTACGTGTTCTACCCAAAGCTTCAGTCTTGAATCTACCAATCCAGTGATAGCAGTGGTGTGCACAGGATTGTGAAAATGGAGGCAGGGGTTCAAATAAAGTAGCATTAAAAATAATTGTTGTTGTACTAACGGTTATTTTAAAGAGAGTTGTCGTGGTTTTTGTGGTCAAGTAATAGAGTGGCGGGATGATGGATATAAATTTGAGCAGCATTAAACAAGTCTAGTTTTACTAATATTAATAAAATAATATGTAGTTTGTTTATGAGGCTAAAATTACGACGATAAAAATATTATTGTTACGATTTGTAGTGATGTAGATTTGCTGTCAGTTAAAAACAAATTGAAAAACAAATTAAACAAGACATATAACTGATACTAGTACATTTTATGGTTGGATAAGAATCATAAGAGTTTCCATCGCATTGAGGTTTTCTTCAGAAACTATTATGATTCTTATCTAGAGCAAGCAACTGTCTCTCCTTTAAATCTATTTGTTAGTGATCATTCCAGTAATGTTGCCAGAACTGTAAAAGTTTTTAGCGCTCGTGTTAATCATATCAAAATCTGATTTTTTAGTTCTGCATGTTTTCATCACATTTTCAATATCATCTGAGTAAAAAATATATAAACTATACTTCATGATGTTTTCTTGGGCTGACATCAGTATAATTAATTATGTAGGTATGGATATTTTTTTAACAATCTCTATCTCTATACCATCATGCCAAATAATCATTATACATTTGGACGTTCCTATATCAGAAAAGCTTAACGTGAATGAGAACTGTCTCTTGTAATTTCCTTCTCCCAATGGCACTTCTAGTATAGAAATTGTTTTATTTAACAAACCGCAGGACAATAGATTCACTGTTCCTAGCCATTACTTTATCTTTATACATTGTTTGTTTACTTTGACAGTTTCACTTTACTGTGATGCAGTTCTTGCTTAATCTTTACTTCTGAAAAGGCCCTTTTATTTTTCTCGTTTTCTGATGGCGCTTTGATTATTTAATCTTGACACGATAAAATCACGTTTTGCACGTGCCATTACGTGGAGTCATAAACCCTTAATTGAAATATTTGTAGAATATATTTTCATAGAGCGATTATGATAAAACTTCTAAAGATAATATTTTGCATCAAGTTTTTCTTCTCAATATTTTCATCTAAAGTATAGCACGCAGGGTCCTTGCCATAAAGACGACGCGGGGCCGTTTACTTGTTGCCAAGGTTGCCATGGTAGACAAGGATGTCGTTGCCATGGTAAAGAGTTAAAGTATAAGCAACCGTCTACATGGCAAGTGTCACCATGACAACGGTAACCATGACAACCGTCTCCACGACGGCAACGGTAACCATGAAAACCGTCTCCATGGCAACGGTAACCATGAAAAACGTCTCCATGGCAACGGTAACCATGACAACCATCTCCATGGCAACGGTAACCATGGCAACCGTCTACATGGCAACGGTAACCATGACAACCGTCTCCACGACGGCAACGGTAACCATGGCAACCGTCTACATGGCAACGGTAATTATGACAGCCGTCACAATGGCAAGTGTCACCATGGCAACGGTAACCATGACAACCGTCTCCATGGCAACGGTAACCATGACAACCGTCTCCATGGCAACGGTAACCATGACAGCCGTCTCCATGGCACCGGTAACCATGGCAACCTTCTCCACGACGGCAACGGTAACCATGGAAACCGTCTCCATGGCAACAGTAACCATGACAACCGTTTCCACGACGTCAACGGTAACCATGGCAACCATCGCCACGACGGCGACGGTAACTATTTCCATGGCAACAGAATAAACGCCTAGATACAAATTTTAATCAAAATCGTTAAGAGTAAATTTTAAGAAAATCGATTTTTCTCTTTTCGCTCTTTATTAAACTACTCTTAATTTTAGGGTTAGACAGACACACGGCATTGCAAAAACTAGGGTTTGGGGGGTCATGAGACGTCAAAATCCATCAACATCTCTGTTTACATTTTGTTTATGGTCGCAAAACTTTACCTTTAGTGTTCGAAAAGAAAAAATATATATATTTGCGTATAGCTTGAAAAATATTGGTTTTATAAATATATGTTTCAAATAAAATATTTGTATTATAATTAGACCTACATATTTGCAATAATAAGTAATTTAATATCTCATATAGTTACGGAGATATGATAAGAAATGAAAATGTACGCATCATACCGGAGCCCTTAGTCATTTTGACGAAAAAGTGAGCGTAGCCATTTTGTTTGTAATATTTATCAATGCACAAAAATGAAATTTAATCAAAATATTTAGAGCCGATTTTGAGAAAATCTTTTTTTTTTCTCTTTTCATCCTTCAGTAAACACTCTTCATTTTAGGGTTGTATATCCAATTCCAAAAACCCCTCGGGGCAACCTTATGAAAACCCCAGATATAAAGTTTTAGCCCAATCGGTAAAATTGTTTAGGTTTTCTCCGAGATACAAACAGACGGAGATGCAAAAACCACTTTTTCGGATTCGGGGGATCACGAAAAGTCAAAATTCATCAAAATTTCTATTTCAATTTCAGACGACTTTTTATAGCTGTAAGATATGTATGCGAGGTAATAATAACAATCACAAGTAGAGGATACTGGGTCCTTAAAACCGTTCCATGATGCTTTATAACACTAAATAAGAGTCCAATTGTGATCAAAGATGCATTAGTATCAAATGCCTCAACTTTCCAATTACCGGAATATAGTTTGTTGAAAGCTTGACGCACTAGACCGTGCGGGCAGCGGCGTATCTTACAGACAATTAAAACCTAGATATCATGAAGTAGATTACTAACGAATACATTAACAGTTTTTACTTTTCTAGGGGAATTAGCGGGTTTAAAATTCAGTTGGAGTACAAATCTGGCGTAGTTTTTTTTCCTCCACAAAATACAAAGAGAGTGTAGTTACATTGAAACACAACGTTGAGGCCCTGTGAATGGGGCACACGAACTTACGAGAGGTAGCTGAGGGACTTGGCACGTGTCCGGAGTACTGCACAGGTGGAAACACCGCCGGGAGGGGCACAGCCCCATTTGAATAAGATGCGCCTGTTATAAAGTGTCACCCTATATTTTGGTGCTCAACATTGATTAATAATATATAATAATATACATAGTAAGTTAAAATTAAAGATTCATATGAATCAAATCTTGCAATGCGAGTGCGCTTCTTTTAAATACCGCTCTAAATCCCTAACCAATCGCATGGGTGTTGATACGGAGTAGTGTGGGCCAATAATCGGCTCGAGACCCTATTTTTCTGACGGAACTATCTCAAATGGCATTAAAATAATAGAATAAAAAGGTAGTTCCGATGTGTATTAATAAAAATAGTGCAGCATATAAAGAGACGATATAATTTAACTCGATACATTGGTATAGTCAAATTGCTACTATATTGTACTTTTATACTAATTATAAGCAAAACATAATAATTAAACTTTAAAGTATTATTGTTCATCACCATCATTATAAATATTTTATCTTAACTATTTTAGACTGCTTATCGCCCATTATGTTTGTTACACTAAGGAGAATGTCCCTCTATGTTTGTTACACTGTGGAGACTGTCCCTCTATGTTTGTTACACTGTGGAGACTGTCCCTCTATGTTTGTTACACTGTCCAGATTGTCCCTCTATGTTTGTTACACAGTGCAGATTGTCCCTATATGTTTGTTAAACTGTGGAGATTATTCCTCTATGTTTGTTACAGTGGGAAGATTGTCCCTCTATGTTTGTTACAGTGTGCAGATTGTCCCTCTATGTTTGTTACACTGTGGAGATTATCCCTCTATGTTTGTTACAGTGTGAAGATTGTCCCTCTATCTTTGTTACACTGTGGAGATTATCCCTCTATGTTTGTTACACTGTGGAGATTATCCCTCTTTGTTTGTTACACTGTGCAGACTGTCCCTCTATGTTTGTTACAGTGTGAAGATTGTCCCTCTATGATTGTTACAGTGTGCAGATTGTCCCTCTATGTTTGTTACACTGTGGAGATTACCCCTCTATGTTTGTTACACTGTGGAGATTATCCTTCTATGTTTGTTACAGTGTGAAGATTGTCCCTCTATGTTTGTTACAGTGTGAAGATTGTCCCTCAATGTTTGTTACACTGTGCAGATTGTCCCTCTATGTTTGTTACACTGTGGAGATTATCCCTCTATGTTTGTTACATTGTGAAGATTGTCCCTCTATGTTTGTTACACTGTGGAGATTATCTCTCTATGTTTGTTACACTGTGGAGATTATCCCTCTATGTTTGTTACACTGTGCAGACTGTCCCTCTATGTTTGTTACAATGTGAAGATTGTCCCTTTATGTTTGTTCAGTGTGCAGATTGTCCCTCTATGTTTGTTACACTGTGGAGACTATCCCTTTATGTTTGTTACACTGTGGAGACTGTGCCTCTATATTTGTTACAATGTGGATACTGTCCCTCTGTTTGTTACAGTGTGAAGATTGTCCCTCTATGTTTGTTACACTGTGCAGATTGTCCCTCTATGTTTGTTACACTGTGGATACTATCCCTATATGCTTGTTACAGTGTGAATATTGTCCCTCTATGTTTGTTACACTGTGGATATTGTCCCTCTATGTTTGTTACAGTGTGAAGATTGTCCCTCTATGTTTGTTACACTGTGGAGATTGTACCTCTATGTATGTTACACTGTGGATACTGTCCCTCTATGTTTGTTACAGTGTGCAAATTGTCCCCTTATGTTTGTTACACTGTGGAGATTGTCCCTATATGTTTGTTACAGTGTGCAGATTGTCCCTCTATGTTTGTTACACTGTGGAGAATGTCCCTCTATGTTTGTTACAGTGTGAAAATTGTCCCTATATGTTTGTTACAGTGTGAAGATTGTCCCTATATGTTTGTTACAGTGTGAAGATTGTCCCTCTATGTTTGTTACACTATGGAGATTGTCCCTCTATATTTGTTACAGTGTGAAGATTGTCCCTCTATGTTTGTTACACTGTGGAAATTATCCTTCTATGTTTGTTACACTGTGGAGATTGTCCCTCTATGTTTGTTACACTATGGAGATTGTCCCTATATGTTTGTTACAGTGTGAAGATTGTCCCTCTATGTTTGTTGCACTGTGGAGATTATCCCTCTATGTTTGTTACAGTGTGAAGATTG
>CABFOW010004346.1:0-48747 GCA_902141385.1 Timema californicum
ATTTCGACTGGTGCGAGCTCTAGACAAATATGTGAGCACTAAATGAAGAACATTGACAAGGGGGAGAAGGGAAGAAACATCAAACAAAATTTTTCTATCCCAGTGTCAACCCCGTGATGGTATCTAAAGAAAAATCGATGTTTCTAACCTAAACACTAAAAAAACAGAAGCGGTTCAACTAAGGTTAAGAATATTATGTTTAATAATTAATAAAGGAATCACAATAAAACTATAAGAAAAATAGACATTTATTTCAGATAACAGAGATAAAATGACAATTCAACTAAAATGTAGACCTAATACAATTTTAGGTATCAAGATACGTAAATGACAATAATCAAATTTAAATTAACACATAGAATCATCTACAGAATGTAGGAAAATTATTTTTTATACCCTTTTCCCTTCCAAGCGATTTATCTTCTCAATTTTGTTAGGCTGTCTTTTTTTTAGGGGTTGGGGTTGAGTTGGAGGGGGGTTCTTTCTGGAGGCAGGCTCCCGATATCTCAATAACATTATGACAGGGCCAGCTATCAGAAGTAGGCTATGCAACTATCCAACTACATAGGTCTATGCTTTGTCTGTTTGTTGCCAATAATCTGATAGCCAAGCGTATTGTCATAAATACTGAACAAAAATGATTATGAATCAGTGATTCTGGATAGTTTTGTTGAAATAATGATTTTAAATTATTTAAACTTAATATTAAATTGCAAATATACCTTTTCTTAAATTGAATAACTGAATAACTTACAGTCAACAGTTTGACTGTATAAGAGTTCTGGCATGATAGTACAGTAAAACATCGATGGTCTAAAAACATGAGCCATTCACCATTGATGGTGAAAACATCGAACATAAAATGCAAAACATCGAAGTCTTAAAAACATCAACCATTGATGCTTATCCCTAGTGAGGGTATCTTGAACAACCTGCTAAAGAGATGGCTCACATCGGTCTCACAGGGGACAACAGTCTCACTACTAGTCTTTGCCCTTACAGGTCTGTCCAGAATGTTCTTGGGAAAGCGAGACAGTTTGAGAACAGACTTCCCGATGACGTCATGCCCAGTTTCCTCTCCCTTATCCAACTCAGTCCCACTTTATAATTGGTCCCTCTTGTCCGTCACTGGTTTTCTAAGTTGTAGAAAATAATATTTCTAGGGGTCTGCTAGAAAATTTCCCCATACCTTTGGCCAATAAAAGCTTTTGTACATGTATACGGACCCCACCCCCATAAAGAGGTCAATCAAATTCCACGTGGGGTCTGGCCCCTCATTTTTTATGCCTTTTCTCTGGATTAGTATTTATCTTACTCGGCTATATAAATATAAAGGTTCATCCTTAATCAAGGACACATAATAGATAGCCGTGTGAAAAAGCGGAGGTTTATTTGTAGGCAAAATTCCCTCTTCACTTAAATTTATGTACTCATACTTTTCAAAATTTTCTTCCAGTATAAACATAATGTAATTCCATATTAATTTAAATTCACTTAATGAGCTATATGTATCTGTAACTTTCTTGTGTATTAACATCATCTAATTAGGCCTATTGTTAGTCCTGATTAATGTTTTCCATGATAAACTTTGATTTAAAATAAATTTAACATAGGCAAGTATAAGTTAAACTTGTTTTTTAAATGTTTTATAGTTAGAATTATATTCTGTCTTTGGATTTTAACTCTAAGGTTTTGGTTTAATCTGCCTGTCAACTTCATCTTGATAAGATATTGTTTGAAATTAATTATACATTTGTATAGCTATTATTCTTGGTGTATATTTTCTAATAAACTGAATAACCAAAATATCTATCTATCTGTTACACTTTTACTCTCCCTTAGGGAAGGGTAACACATCAAACGGTTAGGCTACAAGGATATTGTTGGGATAATATCTTGATTTTCAAACCCAAAGTTGGGCACTGTAGCCACAACTTTGTTCCTCCAGGAACGATGGAGGCTTTCCATATCACCTCACTGGTCACACCCTTGTGGGCATATGTAGGGACTTCTATCAACCTGCAATGCATACATGATCTCTCACCAGACCAGGTCTATTCCATCAAATGGTACAAGGATAGCCGTGAGTTCTTCCGTTTTCTGCCGAAAGAGTTTTCACCAGCCACAGCCTTTCCTACACTAGGAGTCGAGGTCAATGTAAGTAGTCTGCACAAGGGGCGGATCCAGGGCCTGTTGTAAAAGGGGGCAATTGTTTTTCATAAGGCTCCTTTAAATATAAATTTAATAATTTTAATTTATGAAGATTTTAATAAATAATAATAATAATTAAAACACTAGTTTATAAACTATATAATTTGAGCGGCCACTGCCGTTAGCGATGATAGTGTCAAAATTTGTGGATAGAGGGTGTCATGTGGTCAGCACAAAGAGCTCTCCAGCCATTAATATTAGTTTTCTAAACCGGAACTGTTACTTCTGGATTCACGTAGCTCCTCACTTGTCCTCATGAAACCAAGTTTGACCCCTGTTCTAGACTCACTGCTTCAGAGATAATGTTGGAAGCGCTGGGCATCGAACCTGGGACCTTCGGACCTGTAGCCAGGAACTCTGATCATTAGACCCCAGATGCTAGTTTATAAAAATGTTTAGTTAATCATATCAATAAAAAGATGACTTATAAGAAAAAACAAAATTTTTGATTAACAAAGTTGTAATTTTAATTTTTAAAAAAACATGAGATAAAAAGTCACTGTCACAATAAATGTAATAAATATGTACTGTAAATGGGCCTAAAATGTTTTAGTAGGTATTGATAGAAAAAATATGTATTTTAATAGAAACTATTGGTTATTGTACTACTAAACTTACAGGAAGGTTATAGTTTTTAAGCAAATTGCTTTTCTGCATCTTAGAGCGAAGTTGAAAGAGTTATTGATTATGTAGATCATGTAGAAGATAGGGCGAGGGAGGTATTAGTCATTCTTTACAAAATTAAGGTATTGGTTTCAATATTTTTGATTATTTTCTATGCAGGTTGGGGAGGGGGGTAACAATTACCTCCCCCCGCTGGATCTGGCACTGAATCCACACTGCTTATAACATGTTGTAGATTGGCATATAATCTAGTCAAGTCTAGTTTTTTGGCCCAATCATAGTGAATTCTTTCTATCTTTACAGCATGTATAATACAGACTTGATATGATATATTGTGCCAATAATAGATAGATGCATCCACTTACTAAACTTTGTATCTTCTAGCTTGATTTGATATTTTAAAATCATAATGTATGGATACACCCTATGAGTGTATTGTGTAGCTTGTCCACCTAATTCGATCCATTATAGAGAGCTGCATTTGCTAAGTACAAACACCCGATTTTATCTGTTGTTTCCCTTTTAGACGGCTGCATCTAATGAGAACAATGTTTCTCTTAACAACTTAACTTTGGCGAGTGGAGGAGTGTACGAATGTGAAATATCGTCAGAGGCCCCAAAGTTTGAGACAGTATCAGCATCAGCTACCATCACAATACTAGGCAAGTTCATATATTTATTCACTTCTGAACATATTTTGAAAACTAAACCTTGAATAGGAAATACAATTTGGGACTCTTGGCATTGAGCGCTATGCCTACGCCAACAAAATAGAATTTTTTCGGGTTTTTAGAAATATAAATATATCTATATGAAAGAGAAAGAGAGAGAATAGAGACAATTATGGTTTCAGTAAACGTAAAGCTTTTTATTTATATAAATTTTTGACTTTAACTGAAACCATAATTGTCTCTATTTTGACTCCGCAAATGATGATTTATGTCTAATTTACCATTAGTAACCAAAGTATTTTCATGGCACATAACGGCTGGATTAAGGTGGGATCATTTTGGCGAATCATGCTCATTCCACACTATTGAATGGCTATGGTGTATTTAAATACAACTCTAACATTGGACATTGGCTAATTCTGAGAAAATGAATAGTTATATGCTGTACTCAAATATGGGTGCCTTTAAAACAGTGTCTATCAAACAATTAGACCCCCTTTTCCCCATGCAAACTTGGGAAATTGTACCTCCTCTTTAACTCTCTTTTTCTAGCTATCCAAATTTGTATTTGAATATCCATTTTCACATATTCTATTTGATTTTGACTCCATAAAAGTACAGCATAACTATGCACAAAACACACTAAAGTGCTAGAATAAGCTACAGATAATTATGAATCATCCAAGCATAAATGGTATATTAAAATAATAAAAACTGAAAAACATCACAATAATTATACATACATAGGTTCAAGTGTAAACGGTGAAGCTAAGGCTAATCATTCTTGGCTGCTTAAGAGAGAGAGAGCAAAGTGAATTAAGATATCGAAAAACTGTCAGTCAGATATAGGCTGTAGGGAAGCATGTGATTTCTCATTTTCATTTGGTAATTAAATCTGCTTCCTATATCCTAATTCACTTCAAATAATAATAATTCTTGCCCACAAATTTTGATAATGAATTTTCTAGACTCTCAATTAAAATTGGTGTTGTTTTAATATCAAATTGCAGCTGTAATAAGTATTGTGCTGTTTGGAGATAAAATTGTCTTGCAGCCCCTAGGTAGAAGTACATCATATCTCCCAATTTGAGAATCTATTCTCTAAAATATATGACAAATTTTGTTTTAACAAAGGGGAGGTTGTCTGATTCTTAAACTTCAGTGGTCTATTGCAAAGCCATGAAAACTTATATTTAGCTGAAAGTTAATTATCCAAAACAATATTAGATTAAAAACATTTTCCGCTAAATCTGTTCAAAATTGTTTAATCACAATAGAAAATTGTTACACTTAAATACAATATGTATATAAAATTATATAAAATAATGAATTAGCAATCGACAATGTGGGATACGAAAATTTTAGATTTAAAAATACAAATTAAGAGAACATGGCCAAAACTAAAAAAATTCTCCAAACCACAAATCAAACCACTGAAAACTGTCTAGTACAGTCAGGGTATCTCACTCAGTCACAATTGTTTTGAAATTTTTTTTAAACATGCTCTTTCTGAACCAATTGATTATATCATCAAATTACTTACAAAGTTGTTTAACTCTTTAACTAACACATCAATCAAACCTTTTAACTGTAAGCTTCAATGTGAAAGAGTGACATGAAATTTTACCAATAATAAATATTTTGGTCATATTTGGAATCAAATCTATCAGAGGTGTGCAAAGTGCACTTTTTCAACTTGAAATAAACTCGAATCGAATATATGAAATATAATCGAAGCTGAATCAAACTTCACATTTTTTTGTTAGTTGTTATATGCTTAAAAAAATATTGTGGTTATTTCAATTAATTTAAGCACTAAAACACCTGGAGAATGTTTTATTGCAAAATTGATTGTAAAATTTTGTTTTAGTTTGATAAATCAAGTTTTTACCACAACATGCAATTTAATTACTTCAGATTTTCTCCATGAGAATTATTTATTTGTGATCTACAAAACAATTCTGAATGCCAGTAATTTAACATAAATTGAGTATTTTAGCCGTCATTATTTTTATTGAAGAAGCTTTGAAGACAGATTTTTTTTTCAAAACGAAGTCGACACTGATACGTGTTTTGAAGCCAAGCTGAAGATTAAAAGCTTTGCACACCCCTAAAACCTATGGTATTTAGCTCAATCAGCAGATGTATTACAAACTGAACCAATGGTCTGGACCAAATATAATTATTATTTCTAGATACGTTCCTATAATGTATTAGCATAGTGCAATATTTATTTAAGCAGGGTTTGATTTAAAAGTGGACACAAATTCATATTTTTTTTTTATGAATACATATTTATTAGATTTGATTTTACTTAAAATATGTTTAGTTAGCTAGCAAAGAATTATTGTGATCTAAAATGTTTTTTTGAAAATTGTCTTTGTGCATAAATAGAAGATTCTTGATTATAAATAGTAGAGTTCATTGGTCGATGATTGGCGACAAAAGAAAGGGAGTAATGTTTTAACCATCAAGACAACAGAAAAGGTTGTTTGAACCCCTCTTATTTGGCTTGTATTTTTCTAACAACAGGTCGGTAGGTAAGATCACATTGCTGAAAAATGGACAAA
This sequence comes from Timema californicum, assembly GCA_902141385.1. NCBI lineage: Eukaryota > Metazoa > Arthropoda > Insecta > Phasmatodea > Timematidae > Timema > Timema californicum. The sequence continues at coordinate 6,077 of CABFOW010004346.1, forward strand.
ACATAATTATTAAACTATTGAGTACAGTTGATTATGATTATGTGACATAAGACTAGCGTACCCAGAGAATACAACACTGGTCTTAAACAATACTAAGGTAGGGCAATAAACATTCCTTTATTCAAGTAGTTTCCTTATATCCTGTATACACAGTAAAAATAAATCTCAATTTGTCCATTGTTTTATTAACTTTAAGATTTTTTTTTTCAATTCTCTTTGAGTAATTGAAGCTATAAGAAGATATTGTTTTAATGTCTGTAATGCTGTTTTGACCTTGGGTTTGAGTTAGTCTACCATTATTTTTTAAGTTTATGCATTAATATTTGTTGGGCACCTGTATATGTTAAAAAAAATTCATAGCACCAAATGGGAAACAAGTAACATAAGTTTTTGGGTGCTGAAAAGTTCATTAAAATAACTTCATAAAAACAATGTTTCTGCAACCAGGGCCACATAAAACGAATTCTAATATTTTATTTTCACAATGGGTACTTTATCTTTGCTTCATCTATGTGATAGATTAAAAACAAAACAATTAATTTATTATTATGATAAAGGACAAGAACTTCAACAAAAGCAGTTCCTTCTCTCTTTTTAAATTCTATTTATATTTCCAAAATATTATTATTATTAGCACCGCGTCTTACTGCCCGTTCGGGTTATACGCACTTCCGCTAATGTGTAATGGTGGGGTGAATGTGAGATGAAAATGGAGGACCTACAGTTTAACGTTGAATCCGAACCACGGTGGAGGCCTGGCATTCCCCAAATTCGCAAGATGTCTTGTCAGAGGTGAAGAGTTTGGTAATCAGATAAATATGTGCCGGGACCGAGGATTGAACCCCGGCCGCCAGCACAGAAGGCTGACACCTTACCCCTAGGCCGCCAGGTCACCTTCTGTTTCCAAAATAAGGTTCGCAAAAGTATTCATTAATTGAGATTCTTATATTTATTATTATTATTATTATTTAGCACCGCGTCTTACAACCTGTTTGGGTTGTATGCTTAAGTACTAATTAAGCAAAAGGGCTAAGAATTGCAAAGGTTGAATTTTGAGGAAGTGAACCTTCATTTGTGTGGAGGTAGAGTGGAAAACCATTTAGGAAAAACCACCCCCAGTTCACCTGACAGAAATTTGAACCTCGATCTCCCCGCCCTCAGCAGTCTAGCTCACCACAGAGGTTCTTATGAATTGTAGCTTATTATAAAGTGATGATTTGTAATGAGTAAAGAAGTATTGCACTCTTTATAACTTGTCTTACTTAGAATTTACTTTGAAACACCTTTTTAATTTCAATGTAAACACAAAGACTTTAAATAGTTGTATTCTTCACTATTATCCTACATTTTTATGTATCTTATATACAATAAATGCAATCCCTACAAACTCATGAATGCCTTATTTTGTCCAGCGGTTTCTTCTGAAAAGCCACGAATTTGGAACGTGAGAGGAATCTACAGTGTGGGTGACATGGTCGATATCAACTGTACCTCAGCCCACTCAACGCCAGCTACTAAGCTCACATGGCTGATCAATGGGAAATTGGTGATTATAAGCTGGCTGTAAATTATGTGTGTGTGGGCCCATGTATATATTTATATTTTATAATAATTATACTTACACTACCCTAACTTACCTATAATCTACCCTACTTGATTTGTTTTTTTTTCGCACTGTTTCTTATTACTTATTCGGGTTATACGATCATGTACTAACTATGCTAATGGGTCATGAATGAGGTAGGTTGGATTTAGAGGAAGTAGATTTGCGTGGATAGTGTGTGGGAAAACATTTAGAAAAAATCCCCCTCAGTACACCCGACCGGGATTGAACCGCAATCTCCCACTCACCAGCAATCTAGGCTATTGCGAGAGAAGCACCTTAGACCATACAGCCACCAAAGCGGATCACTTTGAAAATGTTGTTGCAGCATATGGGTATAATAAAAGACAGATTTTTTTTATCAGCATGTCTTACTAATTTTTCATGTTATACACATATATGATAATTACTTTTGTAGGATAGCGATGAGGAAGAAAGTAGTTTAGAGGTGATCTACTCGCATTTTCGTGGAAGGAGAGTGGGAAACCATTTAAGAAAAACCACCCTCAGCGGATCTGACTGAGATTCAAACCCCGATGTCCCGTCATCAACAAGCCTGTCTCACAAGAGTAACCTTAGTTCATTTCAAGCAAGTTTCTTAGTGACAATATATGTATTTATTTACACAAATATTATGTATTTGCAATGTTTCTCCAATTTTTCCAAATAAATTTTATTATTTTCTTTTCAGACCCATAATAATAATAATTATTATTACTAGAACTGAGTCTTACTACCCGTTCAGGTTATACGCACTTACGCTAATGTGTAATAGTAGGGTGATTGTGAGATGAAATGGAGAAGCTACAGTTTAACGTGGGATCCGAACCACGGTGGAGGCCTGGCATTCCCCACATTCACAAGTTGTGATTAATACACAGAGACCCATAATTCATTATGGACGAGTGTGAATGCACATTTGTAGTATAATTTCCCATTAAAGATATGAACTTTAGTTGTGTTGGGAAAATATTTTCAACCAGATTTCATAATCTCAGTCCTACAGTAGGCACAAATTGTGCACTGGTGAATACATTAAAAGAACTGTATCTGCAAATAACATAAAAATATGTGTATGCCCAAAGACAGTTTTTGAAAGCATGGAATCTGTTCACCAAGTGTTTGAAGAGGATAAGAAATAAGTTGGGAATGAATCCTGCACATTGAACATACCCTAAACAAAAGTCACAGAATCTTGTATTTGACTGTGAAGAAAAAGCCGCACTACATACAAACACTACATGACTTCGATGAAGATTATCCAAGATAAGTATCAATGTATGCAGACAAGCTTGATCAAATTTTTACATTCATTACTGTTTTCAATCTGTGGCCTGTCTCAGTTCATATCGGGACTAATGAAAAACAAAATGACTACAATGAATGGGAAAGTGAATCCCCTAAAGCGAATGTGTAGCTTAGAATGGCGAGGTTAAAAATTTATTGGAGCCATTTACTTTTGCAGAGATGACAATCGCAGAAGCCGTTTTACCTTGATATGCTTTAGCATTTCTCTGAATTCATTTTCTTCAGTATGGTACTCTCGACACTGTGGGGTTTCAGCAGGTTAGGACAGTATGCCACTATGCCTGATTGTTCAGAATCAGTGTATTAGGCATGGAGGACCTAGTTCTTGGGTGGATCGTTTTCCAAATGTTTTCTGAATTTGACTTTTTTACATGAGATTTTATAAAATAAGAGGTTTATTGCTGAAACATTTAAGCTTTACTATGTATTTTAAATAACATTAGGGATTCAGCCAATCATTTCCAAAAATAACCCCTGAAATGGTTGAAAATGTATTCTGCAATGCAGTTAACTGATTTAAAATTTGAAGAAACACTGATCAGGCACTTGTCGAAAGTAATAATTGAAGTTTTGATTCATGTATGTTATTTTTTTTAATAAATACTGTATTTGATCAATATTGTCATTAACACATTTATTTGACATTCTCCCCATTTCATCAAAATAAAGAGGGACCTTAGGGACAACCTGCATATTAAAGGTTGGGTTTATATAGCGGGGATAATACGTGGTGATAATAAAGTCCGTGGAAGGAAATTTATGAACTAATCTATATTAACTTTGTAGTTAAATCACAATATGGTCATCTGATTAATTAATTTGAAAAGAATATATACTTTAATTTGGGATAAGACAAGGTCTACGATATACGAGTCTTGCTACTCTTTAGGTCCAGTGATCAGATACTGAAGTCAAAAAGCACTAGTGTCGTAGCATATTTAATTGTATTGTTTTAGGTAATGAGGGGGAAAAAAAAATAATAGCGAGTTTGAGGGCAGTAAGGTACCAACCAGTCTTATCAACTAACTTACAGCATCTGATGGAGTTCGTGTTTGACTACTGTACTATACTGTGACATTTTGAATAATTTGTTTGTAAATTTAGACTAGTAAACGATATAAGGGCATTTAAAAATAAAGAGGAATAGGTATTTTTTAACTAGGCATACACCCTCTACCATGGCCACATGGTTTTAGGCGTTACTCTCGCAATATACTAAAATTGTGGTTTGATCCTAGTCAGATGCACTGAAGGGGGTTTTTCTAAATGGTTTTCCCACTCTCTCCCCCCCCCCCACAAATGCGGGTACACTTCCTCTAAATTCACCTTACTCATTCCTAACCCACTAACGTAATTAGTACATAAGCATATAACCCAAATGGGTAGCAAGACCTGATGCCAATAAAAAAACTAGGCATGCAACTGAAAATAAGCCATTGTAATATTACCATTATTATAAAAAGATTAAATGATTGAGTAAACTCGCTCCCCCCACCCCTCGCCCCCCCACACACATACAATGTAAGATGTTAAATATAATTAAAAAATATAACTAAGCAAACCAAATTTAAATACTTTAAAAATCATGAGAAATCAATTACAGTTAATATGTATTTTACTAAAAGCTCATTTTTTGGGTCATCTTAATTATTTTCTCTACTCACCATATTACTTGGTTAAAAACATAAAATTAAAACATAGTAGTTGAAACTTCTTTACAATATTTGAATTGTGTGCATACTAATATGCAAGATACTAGCGCTATTTGGCTTCAATGTCTTATTACTGGAACTAGAACTTTTACATGAGGAGTGTCATAGGGGTGGGCTAGGATCAAATGTTTAGATTGGAATAAAATATATCTTACAAAATATAAAATATGAACACTTTATATTAATTTAATTAATTATTAAGATTCTTATCTTTAAGAAGATGCATAGATATATCTTTGGACTACATGAAGACCGCAAGGGAAGCCAAGAAAAAGATGGTAGAAGCAGATAACCGAAAGTGTTCAAGTGAGAGGAGAAGAAAGAAAGAAATTAAAGGAGAAAGTATGGTGGAAGAATAGAGAAAGATGGGGGCATTTTACTAAACTGACCTGGCCACAGGCTGGAAACTGTCAATGATGATGATGATGATGATGATGATGATGATGATGATGATGATGATTAAGTAATAGCACATACTCCTTGATTTTTTGTCTGAGAAAAATGTGACAAAGTAAGCATTACGTTTGTTTTTTTCTCAGCCCTTTCATTTCAACTTAAGTGAATGTTTTATCAAAGACTACTCATCAAAACTAGAATATGGACCATGTTCATAAGATAGCATTTATTATTATATATTTTAAGAACACGTATTAACACACATGTTAATGTTTAATCTTTTGAATTAGACATATCCTTATTTCCTTCTTTTTTACTCTAAAGTTTGAACTCATTCCATGTTAAATATTAACATGGCTGGGTAGAAATGCGCTATACTCACTCTGGATCCCAGGGTTTTTTCCAAATTTTATAAATTGGCGCATATTATTTACACACTGTGGTTTTCTATACTCTATTTAGGATTATATTTGTTGATTTAAAAAAAATCTCCTGGTTATTGTGTTATATCTCAGAGATTTTAATTAAATAATAATCATCCCACTAACAATAAGTTATACCAATAAAAAGTTCATGCTATACCAATAAATTTTATATTTACATTAAAATGTATTGTATTAAAATGTATATGACCCTGGTAGAAACCAACTATTTCACAGTGAGGACTCTTGATTTAAATAATCATATAAGCTTCTCTTAGTTGGAAAAGTTATTTGATTTGCAGCCACCTTCACTTTAAATGTCAATTATTACATGAATAGTAATATAACAATAATAATTTAGTAACAGTAGTTTTGTCATTTAAGCCATTAGTGCTTTGTCTTTCTGATAATTTGGATAAAATAACTTATCAATATTCAATAAATAACCAGAATTAAAATACCTTTGAGCTGGATTTGTGCTTGAAAGAATGATTTATTTGGAAATACGAACTAGCTAATTTATTAATAAAATAACCATTTTAATTAGAAGAATTATTTTCACTAAGCTTTATGATTGTGGTTCTCAAACTTTTCTATCTTGTGGCACAGAGATGAATCGTGGCACACCAATCACTCAGGTTGGCAATACTTTGAGCTGACATCAGATGTACATGCACTCTTAGCTCCATAGTATGACCATTCTTTTCAAGTGTAGAGTGAGAGTTGTCTACTGGATGTTTAATAAGTTTTAAAATTAGTTAATATGTGCTGTATTTAAATTTGTGTTTATTTCTGGTAAGGCCTAAATGTTAAGCTGGATAAGTTTTTGGTAAAACGGAAAAAAGTCTAGTTATCCTGTTGAATATCAAAATTGTAAATGAAAATGAGAATGAACCAGTTGCAAGAATGAGTTCCATGCAATCTGCTTTGCCGGCCATACCGTTACTTGGTACAATTCACAAGTCCGACGGTTACCTGAGCTTTGGAGTCATGTATACTGGCCCTGAAAAGAGTGTAAAAAATGTAGTTGAAAAATTAAGTGATGGGTGAATTATCGCCCTGCATTTGGGAGAGTCAATAGACATTAGCAATAAATGTCTTGTATTGAGCTACATCAGATTTGTTGAAAATAGTGAAATTATTGAACAATTTTTGTTCCCACAGAATTAATTAACACATCCACAGGATTAGACTTATTCAACCCAATCTCCGAGAACTTAGAAAAAAATAGCTTGTGCTGGAAAAGTTTTGTTTATGTCTGTAAAGATGATGCACCAGCAATGAATGGAAGATTCAAAGGGTTAATTGCAAAACTAGAACAAGAATTTCCTTAAGTAGTGGCGAAAACTCTTTCAGCCAAACTTAAAAAGGATTTTGGACTGCTTTGTTAAAATGGCCATACACGTTAAGTCATGAGCTTTAAAAACAAGACTTCTCTAAACAATATCTCTTGAAGCGTGCTCTTACTATTAGACATTCATTATACACAACTATATTGGTTGGCTGTCAAGAGGAAAAGTTTTTACAAGATTTTATGAACTTAAAAACGAGTTACTTAACCTCTTTACTCCCGAAAACCCAGACTTTATCTCCCAATTAAATAATGAGTGGGGTGCCAAGCTAGCCTACTTGGCTGAGAGGGTCAACCATTTAAATAGCCTGAATGTGATTATGCAAGGCAAATAAGAAAATGTGTTGGCCTCAAATGACCAACTTAATATTTTTTTTAAAGTAACTTATACTGTGTAAATTAGAAACAGAAAAGAAGCATCTGGAATGGTTTACTCAGCTGAAGTAGATCTTCTAGGATCGATTACATTGGAATTATTGTGGAACATCTGCCAATTCTTGAAGACAAAACTAAGCAGCACTTACCATCTCTAACCATCAATGACCTTGAGTAGATATGCAGTATCGCTTGAGGCAACAACCCAATTCACCTTGGAAAATGTTAAACAACTCGCTAAAGTACAGGCAGACAACATGCTACAGCTGAAATATGGAGAACTTCCCCTCCCTTAGTTTTGGATGTTAGCAAAGAAGGAGTACCTAGCAATAGCTTTAACCCTTTTAGTGCCACGACTATTCCAGAGTTCAAACGTGAAGAATGTCAGAGGACTGTTAAGTTTTGTGTGCTAAAAATGCTAGTTATTTCCTCATTCTTGTAAGGATTTGCAAGAAAATTCACCAATTCTTTATTTATGAAGCAATTATTTTGATTTATCTATCATTTTAATCTGTATGTAATGTTCTTTAGTAATAAAAAAATAATACAATTTAATTAAAATTATTTAATTTCTAAATTTTAGATTTAATGTTAATTCTTTTTCAAAACTAAGGCTAATTAACATATTAAAAAAATTATATATAAATTTCACTATTATTCTGTTGTAATGCATTTAGTTTTATACAAGAAAATAAAGTTTTTAATATATATGATTATAAATAGGATTTACAGGAATTTTTATTTGATATCCTGTATTAAATATTTTTGGGCCATTATTGCGTACCTTACAGAAAATGTATTATTTGGCTTACCTCATGAATAAACATTTAGGACGACACAAAATGAATACGATTTTCAAAAAACCTTTTAAAATGAATTTTTTTTACATATTATATAAATATATAAAGTCACTATGCCTATTTACCTACATTGGTAAATATATATTTTCATTTACATTACATAACATGAAAATCTAAATAATATAGTTTTCTAAACTTACAACAATTTAACCCATACATTTGAAAACTGTTTACAAAACTATTTACATCAGTATGAATGTGAGTCACACTTATGTTTTTCCATGCAGCTTGTATATAAACCGGTGTTGAACTTAACTTATTTAGTATATGACCAGCCACCATTGTAAATGTAGTAAACTCCCAGTTCCAATAACAACTATTTGTGGTTGATTTTTGTTGCCATCCTTATATAAAATAATAGAGGGAAATGTTCTCTTTCCAGTGATATATGACACTACTACACTATCTATTAGGTAAAGCAAGAATGAGTGCAAATCTGGAGAGCTGACCTCATTGGCTCTGGCACTTTTAACAGTAGTAGGAGGAGCCGGTCAGATCAAATCTTGGCACTTTTAGCAATAAAAGGCGGAGCCGATCAGATCGGTCTGTGACACTAAGAGGGTTAATATAGCTGTTGCTATTTTTTATTATTTACCTCTGCAAACTGGGATTTTCGGCGCTTACAAACATAAGGAATAATAAACAAGAACAAATTATTTTTATCAAACAGGAAATGTAGATCTGTTTATCATATATATGTCCTAGAATAGAGGTTTTGTGCAAGGAAATACCAACCCATTTATCTTATTAACTCAAACTGTTTGTATTTCTTTAAAATATTTTATTTTAAAGTTTTCAGTTTTCCTATGGGTTTAAATTTAATTTGTATTTTTTAAAATTTTCCCTAAGTGTAGAACCCAAACGGGAAGTATGTATTATTATTAATTTTCAGTAAAATATCAATCAACATTTCGCGGCACACTACTGTCACACAGTTTGCCGGCTAGTGCCTTATAGTAGTGCCTCTTACTCATCTAGAATAGATTTCCCGTGTTTGTCCTTTATGTTATTCCTTTTACATGTTTCTATCTAAGTGTTCTATCATTCTTTACAAATTATTATTTCATCCCTTTTGGGTTTTTTAGTTTCCTCTTTTAGAAAGTTGTGTTGTAAATTTCACACACCCACTTAGTGAGTTCCAATACAATGAAAACTAGGTCTGAGAATAGGGTGGTAACGATTGATTTTCTTCAAATGGCAATCATTACCTCTTTGTCAAATGTCAGCAATGTAGAGTGTGAACTGTATTCTTATTTTCACTGTACAGGCCATATTGTGTGTGTTCCTTTTAAATGTTTCTTTCCCCCTTTCCAGTACCTTCTTGAAAATATGATTCATCAAGAATGAAATAGTTGTCTTTAGTAAACATACACCCTTTTTTTTATTCAGGTGGATCATTCTTGGCTGGTGCAGTACAGACAAAAGGTCGACTCCGAAGAGACCATAAGCCCTCAAATATCTTTACTTGGCTTAAAGATGAAGGTTGACCCATCATTCTTCCCCGGAGGTATTCTGAGCGTCCGCTGTATTGCACTGCTCGGGCCCGAACAATTGTATACAGAGCGTTGGTCTCTTCTTGTGCAACAAAACACATCAGTTCAAGTTACAGGTACACGATTTTAAGGAAATATGAGTTTTTTTTCTCATTTGAGTCATTTAACGTGCACTTTTTGAATGGACTGATTATATCAGCACACAACTTATAAACTAGCTATAGGTATAGCTAGCATAAATCTAGAACAGACACAATATCCAGGCCGTTAATTTATTCCTGTGAAAGGGGAAACCAACATTTCACCAATGATAAATTGTTCCGTTATGCCAGGACTCAAACTCGAGACCCTCAGCTTAGTAGAGAGACATACTACCGACTGAGCCAAGGTGACAGACTTAGTGAATATAGTGTAGAAGCTAAATTTAAGTAAAACTTGTTTTTTTTCCCTTAATATTTTGTTTGCTATGTATACTCACCCCACCCCCCACCCCAAATTTTATGTGTCTAAAATATATCGTTTAGAGCTCTTAAATGCTGAAACAAATATAGCAGAGGATATTAAATTAATATATCTCCATGTATTCCCAAGATAATAAACTTCAGATTGGTCATTGAGACAAGAAAAGCTTATGTTTGATTAGAATGAATTTAATTTCAGTTTATGGTTTTTAGGGGATTAAGATAAATAAATTATTGTATTCTTTTGTAATTAATTCATTAGATACTTTGGAAAATAAAGTAGTATTGTAAAGTAGTAGCTTGTAAAGTAGTATTTAGTGGTTTCTCACTCCTCGGCGAATACTATGTTAATAATAACAGATATATATCTACAAGACTATGTGAATTACATTTGATATTTATTGAACAATAAAAAATAACAAGAATTTTACATAAGAAAACTATGGAGTATCTTCCCCCCACCCCCCTCCCCCCACACACATTTGGAGTTATTGTTCTCTATTACAAGGAAATGGCCTAAGTGAAGCTTATACAAACACTTTAAGAAACTACAACCATATTTTAAGTAGAGATGAGTCAAATCCGAATCCTAGCAAATTGTTAGAAATTTTAATGATTTACAAATAGGCCTACATTACACAATATAGCCCTAAGCTGTAAATTAAGATTTATTTAAATCATGCTTTTGATTTTAATCAACCCCAACCACCCCTCGCAAAATACTGGTTAAAATCCAGCCAAGTTAAACAATCTAGACTCATATTATTGTTTAAAAATCAAATCAATCAAAATTTGTGTTTCTTTAAGTTATTTTTAAAAGTATTGACAGAATGAGTTAAGTTTCTAAAAATATGTGAAATAAACAAACAGATTAGGCCTAGTTACCTTTTGATGAACTTTAATCATCTTGAGGTATTATGATTCATTTTGATAGGAAAGCCAAAATAAAAATAAAACAGATTTAAAAAAAAGAAGACTAAAACAATATGCTTAACAATTAAACATACATCGGAAATATTGAACTCGATAATGCCTAAGTATGTATTACTATTACTTTATTTTTTATCTATTATTTATATTCGTGTAGATAGAAAACAAGAAATATATTCAATTCTTGTGATATATCGATTTCTGAGAATATATTATATTTAAATATGAAGATATTTTTGACTCTTGCAATATGTTCAGTCTTATTTTATTAGGCAAGACTGCGTTTGAATATTTTTACAATTACTTCAATAACATATTTGAAAAAAATAATATTTTTTTTTGTTAAAATCAACTGAAAAACAAATTATGAATTAGCAAGTTGTTATTTGATTCTTAAAACTTGATAGCACTTACTAAAAGATCAGATTACCTTACTCGATTTCAAACAAATAATTGACCGGTAGGCGTATATAAAGTGTTATCGGTGTGTAACTGTTGACAGTATTTATTTTTCATGAAAACTAACAAAATATTTAACTTTAGGATCGTATGAAATAAATTGGGATTCTTTGCATAGTTGTAGATAATTAAAGCCAGTTGGGTAGTAATAATTAACAGTCACGTTTATTTTATCATCACTCTGGCCACTGGCGAGTAAACATATACGTCATGGTGGCTGACTTTGTATCGTGTGTAATGTGTTCTTATCTCTATTAAAAAAAAGCCATAATTTGTTTTATTTATTTCGAGTTTATTTATAATGCTAATTTTTATTTACAGTTTTTGAAGAGCTTTAATGTGTTCATTAAAATATTTATAAGATTGTTCGTGAGGTGAAAGTTTCAAACGTAAGCATGTGCTGAAACAGTTGAGTGCAATTTTCCCATAGGGGTGAAAGGGTAAGGTATTAGGCACATTAAATTTTCTACACCTAACAATTATTATTTATATAAAAAAAGAAGATTTTATTCATGTTTATCTATTTTGTCCACCAATTATTTTATTAGGCAAGACTGCGTTTGAATATTACGGATTAAGTTGTGCTTTTCAAGAAGCCTAACTTTGTGCTTTGTTTATGAGGTGAAAGATTCAACCATAAAATCCTCGGATACTTGTCAGGATTCGGCGGATTCGAAGATTCGAGTGGACCATCTCTAATTTTAAGTTACAAGTCTCACTTGAGGTCATTTTCCAAAGCAATAACTAAGAATTAAATGTTGGTTAAACTATTATAAACATTTTTAGTTGGTAGTTAAAATTCAACTAATTTTAATAATTCCCAAAAATAATTCCAATTTAAAATGTGATTTTCTTAGTGTGGTCCCAGTTATGGTAGCCTTTTTGAGAAATTGATTTGAAAAAGAAATTAAATATTTTTCTAAATAATTTTAAGCCATTTTATTTTAAATTACAATGTGTGTTTGTCAAATTTAAAGTATGAAAAATTATAATACCAAGATTATATTTAAAATATGTTTTTTTCTTTAAATTTCACCAATTGGCATTCAAATATCTGTTAGCTTCTTATAAATTTAGTTATGTAACCAAACATACCTAATCAAGACATAACAATGCCTCAAAAAGTAACCCCAATAAACAACATGACCATAGCTTTAATTAAAGAGATATCTAATTGTTAAATAGACATTCACAAATAATCAATGTTATTTTAATAATAGTTATTACTTGTTTTACAAATAGTGAAATATTAGCAACGGTTTTAAATATAGAATATGTCCATTTCAATGTAATATTAACAATCATGTGACAACATCAATGTTTTAACAGTATTTCCTTTTTTTGTTACAGGATGCAGCAAGATAGTTACAGCATCTTCTTATCTTTTAATAACTGTGTTTACCTTTACATTAATGAGACAAGACTGTTAGGGGAATAACATCTAACATGGTTTACAAGAAATAACAGGAACCTAAAAAAGTAGAATTTATTATTGCAAGCATTGTGGCTGTGAATGAAATGGATATTGAAATAGGATTATGTCCAAACAAATAAGACAACATCGGATTATTAAGTCACCCAACTTGGTTATATCTAAATGGACCACACTCGCAACTTCCATGGCTCCGGCTATTGCAGTATTTCAATATCCTGTTTCTTCACATTGTTCTGCTTTGGCAGCTGGTTCCAACTCTTAACATTCTTTTATAATTACATATCCCCAAATCTCCTTTTCCAACAATTTGAGGGCCTATCTGCACTAAAGGGTAAATATATGTATATGGTCAGAAATATATAGGGATATCCTTCACACATTCATCCCTGCCTATCAATGAGACAATGTTGAAGAAAAAAGAAAAAAAAAAAGCAGCACTTACATTTATACTTTGAGGTGCATTAATAATTAATGTTAATTAGATGGTTTTTACCAGGGCAGGGCAAATTTTCTTATAAGTACCCCATAAATGAAAGAATCATTACTTTCAAGTTTATCCTTATGAATGCAAAATAGCCGTGAAGAACAATGCCAAACACCTTATATACCCTTTAGCCAGTCAGGTTTTGATGCACAGACTGTCCTGAAGAGCACTTGTTGACCATGATAATTAGTAAGTAAAATTAAAAGGGTTTTAAAACAGATATGCAAAGGTGACATATTCAAAAGAAGGATTATATGAAAGTTACATTCAGTTCTATATGAGGTTTAAGAAGATATTTAAAAATTATAATAATACAAATTAGTTATAAACATATATTTCTTATTTATTTAAAGTATTATAATTAGTGCTGTGCCGATAAGCCCTTTTGCAGAAATTGCCGATACCGATATTTTGTTGCCGATATTGCCAGTAACAGATATTTTTTTTTGTTGCAATATTATATAGTTTAGTTAATTTAGCAAACAGAAAAAATAGGGGATATATAAAATTTAAATTACTCAAACCCAAAATTAAAATTATTTAAACAGAAAGCAAAATGATGTGCGTATGCGTGGGCCTTGGCACTTACTGAAAGATGTAAGTAATATTTCATATTAGGTTGGTTAACAACTTTTACTCATTAGAACTATGTTACTTATAGCCATAATATGATGTATTTTTAATTTGTTTTAAATCCACAACAAATAAAATCATACTTGCCCAGCTAATATTGTTTTTGATAGTGTTAACTGTGTTACTTGATGAACTCTTTATCTCTAATATATTTATCAAGCATTTCATAATTTGGGATAAGCCTTTAAGTAAATTCAAATTTAATGGTATATTTTGCTTAGAATAGTGGTTTTGCTGTTTATTATAAAATAAAATATCTAACGCAGACTTAAAGAAGGTGTTTACATGCAAGAAACTGTGTTTAAATATTTTTGTTTGAACTATGAATTATATTTTTATGACTTGAGAATTTAAAATATATTTATAGAAAATATTTGCATGATAAAAAACAGGTTATCCTTGGCCGATTGTGCCAATAAATCAGATTGATTATCGACATCGGCCCAGCCCTAATTATAATAACTATATATTTCAGTTTCTTAGATTGTCATTTTCAGGATGGAGCTCCCTCCAACTGCAAGAAGAAAGGTGCTTAAATTCATTCTTTTTTACAATTCTAATTATTTAATAAGTCTCAAAAATAAGATTTGATTATAATGTATTTGTTGAAACGATGGTTTTTAATTTTTTTTGTATTTAGAATAAAATTTTTAAAACTATTACATATTACATTCTAACAAATCTACACAAGAGACTAGTTAGACCTGTTTTCCAGTGAGTGCTTCTACTTTAGCCAGCCTTAACCAATATAGAATTAATGACCTCCATACTGGCCAAACATTTTTATTCCAGACCCTCATACACTACACTTAAGCTCAATTAAAAAAGAAATAACTGTAGGCACAGGGTAACAAACAATTTAAGGCCCAAAATATTGTATACTCAGTTATTTCAAACATATTTGTAAGTATGACATCTTTCTACTGAAACAATAAAGTTATCTATGTCTCACAATTTATTTTGTAACATTTATTCAAGTAATCAACTAAAAATACAAATATTTAATAACATAGAAATATATTTTTGAGGGATTTTATATCACAATTTTTGATTCATTCTTAGAGAATAATTATCTCAATAGTTGTGCTAAACCACTATAAATAATAAATAAAGATATGCATGCAAATTGATTGTTTCAAAATTTTAAAAGATGACACAAATCAAGGAGTTTTAAACTTAATACCCATGAAAAATGTAATGATTAAGAATCAGAGAATTAGTTTAAAAAAGAAACTAACTGTGCCAGTGTATTCTCATCTAAAATCACCAATTTTAAACTAAATTAATGGCAATAATAACCGGGGAGTCGAACAGGAACCTATAACAGAAATTAAGTTTTTTTCTAAGGAATCAGAACTGGAAAAGTAATCCAAAAGTAAATTGCTAAGTACCAGAACTGATATATATTTAGGTTGATAAAGGTTCTTATCGGTTCTTAAAGGTTTTTAAATTTTATAAAAAACATATTTCATTTTATTCCGTTCTTTCTGAAACTTAATTTTATTTTGAAAATTAAGTTCTCTCTTTTATCAGGATTTTTTTTAAATTATATAAATCTTTATTTTACAATGAATTATAGTAGTATAAATGAGCACATAACAGTAAGCATTGAGGAGTTCAGATTTTTGTGGAATGATTATTGTCACATTGAGTAGGGTTTTCTCGTTTTACTCTTTAAGATATTATCTTAGTAAGATATATTCTGCCTTCAAATATCAAGTAGGAAGTCGTCCAAAGTTTGTGTTATTATTATTATTATTATTATTATTATTATTAGCACCGCGTCTTACAACCTGTTCGGGTTATACGCACTTACGCTAATGTGTAATGGTAGAGTGATTGTGAGATGAAATGGAGGACCTACAGTTTAACGAGTGGAGGCCTGGCATTCCCCACATTCACAAGATGTCTTGTCAGAGGTGAAGGAAGGGTTTGGAAATCAGATACATCTGTGCCAGGACCGAGGATTGAACCCCGGCCACCAGCACAGAAGTGCTTTTATTGTTTTATTAAAAATCATTGATTATTTGATAAATGAGCGGAAATAAATACTACCCAGTGTGGAATTTCTTTAAATGACATTGAGAGTGAGTGACAAATCAAGGACATTATTAAGAGGGGTCTTAAGGTAAATAACAAAGTTTATATATTTTAGCCCTGTAAACTCATTTATTATTTTGGCGTTTCAACAAATTAAGGACTTTAAGAAAGTACTAACATATTAAATTTAGAGTGTTTGAATTGAAATCGAGAATATTGCTGTGAAATTATTTTAATATCTAGTTAATAAAGTCTAAATAATGTTTTTATACATAAAAATAATGGACAGAATGATTTTAGTTTTTCATAAAAACAAACTAAGATCTACATAATTTCATTTTGGTTCCAGCATGTTAAGTAGTTGGTTTGGTTGGCATATAGAGGGTGTCATGTGTTCAGCAAGACAAACTCATTGGCCATTTATCTTAATATACTATATCGGAGCTGCTACTACTTTATTCAAGTAACTTCTCATTTTTCCTCATAGGGCTGCAAGTCTAGCCCAGTTCCAGACCCTCTGCTTCAAATAAAAGATCTGGAAGCACTGCATATGGAACCTAGGACCATAGGATCAGTAGCCATAAACTTGATCATTAGAGCAAAACGGCCATATTTTTATGTTTTAGAGGTCTGACAAACAAAGTTAAATATAAAATGATCGCCTGATAAAATATAACCTAGAAATTTAAATAAATTGTGCAATTATAAAGCTCCTGAATTATTTGTATATTTTATTTTAATAAATCGTTTTGTAGTATAACATGTTTTAATATTATGTTAGGTGACATAGTGGTCTAGGGTTAAGGTGTCAGACTTCTTTGCTGGGCGTCTGGGGTTCAATCCTCGGTCCCATCACAGATTTATCTGATTGCCAAATCCTTCCTTCACCTCTGAAAAGACGTGTATTAATCACAACTTGTGAATGTGTAGAATGCCAGGCCTCCACTGTGGTTCGGATTCCACGTTAAACTGTAGGCCCTCCATTTCATCTCACAATCACCCTACCATCACACATTAGCGTAAGTGCATATAATCAAAACAGGTAGTAAGACACGGTGCTAATAATAATATGTTTTTTATACAAATATTTTAATTGAACTAAAACTGGTTATCAATTTTTAAGAGCCAGAACTTATAAAATTTAGTTTGAAGAACAGGTACAAGAACCAGAAATGATAAGTATTTCGGTTTAACTCCCTGATAATAACTAATATTATCACAATGGAAAGGTGGCTGTAATAAAGTGATAGTGTTTAGTTACTATCTTTGCTTGGTTTACAACTAAACATAAAAAAAAAGAATGGTTATGAGGTACACTATTTTTACCCTAAAAGGTTGCAGTCTTACCTTGAAGGACTACATGGCCCTATCTTATAAACTACACAGTAGTAGAACCATTAAAGGTATGAATGCAACCTTTTAGTGTTAACGAAGGGTATATACAATCTTACAAAAGAGGAAAATAATAAAAATTGAATTAAAAATATATTTGAACTAGTATAACATTATATATATATTTCAATAAAGCATATAACAGGATTACTGTAACAAAGAAAATATCCATTGAAATTTCAATGAACGTGACATTTTTACATCCTTTGTGGATACGATTTCATATTACATTATAACATATACAATATTTTTTAATAGATAAATTATTTTACAATTCATACATATACATACTAAATTACATATACCTATTGGGACCATGTGTTAGTACTAATGGTGTGCCTAAGGGAATTTTTTGTGAACTTGTGCATTTGTTCTAATCAAAAGTTCAATGGAAACATACAATACATGCTGTAATTATCAAGACAGTCAAGACGGGAGTCTGACTGAAATACTAACATGTTTTCACTGTCCTACTGCAGTTTACATGGTCAACTTATCACTAATACAACTTTTCAGGGGATGTATGAAGTGTACTTGGCAAAATCACTCTATTAAAATAGTTGATTATAAATATAATGTACATCTATTTAAGCCTGCTATTAAATAAGTAAAATATACATTTTTAAAAATTTATAATATTGAAACAATTCGGTTTTATATTTATTTTATTGTTGAAAAGTATAATAGTCATATCTTGAAAACCTTGTTAAACATGAAAAAAAACAACCAATAAATATGTTTGCCGCTAGACAAGTGATATTTAAATTTACACAACGTGTTAAAGCAACAATATATATTTACATGGTGTAAGAATGTATATATTTAGTTTTATTAAGGTTTAATTTTTCGGAAAGGTCAATATTATGTTGACATTTTCAATAAGTATGGACTTCCTTCCCTCCAAAAAAGGTGTTTTGCATTCAGAACAATACATTGACAATCAAAGCTTTTTTTAACCATCTAATTGATAATTTAGTATAAATTACTTGTTTTAATTCAACTGTCATATATAATACATTAAAAATTAATATATTTCAATTTATTTGTAAAAATACTAAACAAATTTTGAATGAAAATGAAGAAACAACATTAACACCTTTGGTTCCCCAAACTTATATCTTTGACTTTGCCTTTCATTGTTGAAAGTACCATGAGAAGATCTAATTGGCTCTGCCTTCTACTGTTAAAAGCATCAGAGCCAATGAGATCGGCTTTCCAGATCTGCACTAGTTCTGAAGTTACCTGATAGAGAGAATTGGAGAGGATTATGTCACTAGAACAAGAAACTTTTTTATTATATAACCTTATATGTATATAAAAATGATAGAACAATCTGAAAAATTACTTCATAAATAATAGTTTGGAGATATTTCTTGTATACAATTACAAAAATTATGAAATAGCTGTGGCATTCTTAGCACACAAACCCTTAAACAGATACAGACCTGGAAATCTTCACAAACAAAACCAGCATAGGCGAGGCAGTAAGGGGGTTAACCCAAGGTGATAACACCAGATTATTGTAAACCTCAGCTTGGTTATCTTATATTTTGAAACTAATATTGAAACATCTTACCTAAGTGGGAAATGAATACGTATACACTTGCTAAGCCAGTTAAATAAGTTTAATCAAAATTAATAATTATGGTAAGTGAATCTTCATAGGATAATTGATTTAAATAATTTTAATTTATGTACATTAAACGTTATAAGTGACTAGTCACTAGCTAAATGAGTTATTTAAAATTGATATTTAAAATCCCGAAAACACTCGAGTAATGCCCATGGAGTAGTTTAAAATTTATGAAATGTGTATGTATGTAAAAACATATTAACACATAAAACTAGAATGATTTTATGTAATATTATTCATTTGAGTAATTAAGTAATTATTTATTATTTATACAATTATGTACAGTTAAAGTGATACAAAAATATTTTAGGTACAGATGTAGTAGTAGTAGTATGCTTTTTATTTGTACATTTAGCACCAGGGATGTTAACAGTTTATTATAAGGGGTTATGATGCGGAAGTTATTTTAGAGATATTGTACATTACTAGCACTTTAGAGAATGGTTAAACCAGTGTTAAATCACACATGTGTGCTTGGCTGAAATCTCTCCATTAACAGCGACTTAGTGCAATGCGAGTCCAAAGCCTTATTCTTTGTGACCAGCAGTGCAGATA
The DNA here is from genome assembly GCA_902141385.1 of Timema californicum. NCBI lineage: Eukaryota > Metazoa > Arthropoda > Insecta > Phasmatodea > Timematidae > Timema > Timema californicum. The sequence continues at coordinate 25,619 of CABFOW010004346.1, forward strand.
CCCAAAAAATGTGTTTATTTCTTATAATTAATATCACATCATAGAGTTGTAGGAATATTTACATCTGCTTGAACAAGAAATTTTCAATTAATTCTACAAAATAAAGATTTAATTTCCTTTATTTTTTTGAACACCAATGGCAGATACTTTTAAACTTTCCCTTATCAAAGGACCACTTGTAAAAGGAATATAGTGTAGTCTATAGTGTTTGACAAATCATCTTCTATAACTACTAAGATTATAGTTTTACCGAATACTGTTCTGATTCTATGTGAATGGGATGGATGTACCAAGAACTTGTAGGTTGTTTCATGCACTGGTGTCACACAAATATTGTTTGCTCTTTGCATGGTCCCAATATCTAACACAATTAAAAAACTTAGAACTACATTAATATCCACTCAAATATTATTTGGCATCTAAAACCAATTTGTTTATTTGAGCAAATTTTATAAAAAGAAATGGAAGATGTTATATATTATGAACAAAATTTACAGTAAATATTGGATTGTCATTTTTTTATAGACTATATAAATATATAACATTTTTAAACTTTTTTACAACTATACAAAATAATTCAGTTCTTTTTCAACAAAAATAGTTTTTTTTATTTCATTGAACTATTTATTAGATTAGAATATGCGTTTTAAAATTGTTAAGACACTTTGATAAAAATCTTTAGATAATTGAGAACAAAATCTGTGTCAAATTGAGCTTTATGAAAAGCAGGTTTCCACTACTAAAACAAAAATGTATCAATTTATATAAGATAAAAATTAATATGAAGAATTTGGTACATGACTAATAAATTATACATAAATGAGGTTTTTGGAAACATACTTTAAAATGTAAGACAAATATATACAACTGTTACATTAAAGATGTAACCAACAAAGATCATTAACATTTTTTGGCCTTTTGAGTTTCATACTTAAACTGTTTATTACACTATCATCTCTATATCGTCAGTTAGAGGGTTTGAATCATCTAGCTCATCATCTATAGAATCAATACTGTCCATGTTATGCATATTATTTTCTGAAAGGCCAGGATTTTGAACATGAGAAGATAACATGGGATCTCCTTTTACTAGAGGATTATCATCCATCAGCTCCTCCATTTGAGCTACACTGAGTGTAGACGCCTTTGTTATAAGATCAGGTATCTGCAACACCAGCCACATAGCATTCTAATATTGTTAACACTACAAAACTTATATGTATGCTATTGTCTTTTTAAAACAAACTTATAGCTTGATATTTACATGAAGATAATAATATGGTAGTGAACATATAAACAAGAGTAATTAAAGAGAATGTTGGAAAAAAATTATTTGTTGACGGAAAATCAGAGCATTTAACCTGAATTGGTTATCTGCCATTGTATATCATATAAAAAAAGATTTAAGTGAAATAATTGATAAATGATTGAATAACTATACCTACTTTCCTAAGTGGATTTTGTAATAGTGAATCAGGCTTCATATAGGTGTTCGTCACAATACCCACAGGTGTACAAGATTGCCAATCAAATTCTGATACATGCAATCCATTGGCCTTCGCTTGAAGTTCAAGTTCCTGAAGAGAAAAATGTTATTATTTAATAATACATATTGGGATGTTTCAGCATCTTTCATACTATAATCATATTAAAAAAAAAAAGATTATTACTTATACATGATCAGTGGCGGCTCGTGTATAGGCATTTCAGAACTGCAGCACCCCCTATTTCCACTTGATATTATCGATAGCATTTAATATAATGAGTCCTTTTTTCTTTAATTCTTTATTTATTTTTGTAGTACAATATATATTCCTTAAGCTTAATGTCAGTACTTCAGTAGCCATCCCCCAGTTTATGAAAGAGATACAAACATCTTTGTATGGAATTGTGCACTACACACTGCCAGTGATGTGGTGTTTGACTGTTGTGTGCATGCGCAAATAGGAAGGGGGTGAGGAGGAAGGCGGGACTGCCAGGTAGAGAGAGCACTGTTGCTCTCGCAGTGCCGGCTCTGGCGTGATGGTGGAAGGAATTTTTTTTTTCTCGGCATGTGTTGTGCTTAAAAACCGTGTACCTTATCCTTGAATGTGGTAAAGTGTGTAATGTGTAAAGTGTAGTGCTTCCAGCTATTCTATTTGATTCATATTTTTTTGGTTCTTTTATTTAACAGAAAGACTAAATGCGTTTGCAGCACTTTCAATTGAGAAAAATTTCCTCAATTGTCATCCAGAGATCAAGGAGAAAATTTGAACTTTTTGCGCAAATTAAAACAAGAAAAATGGATTTCATTTTTAAATGAATAGATCAAGCTTGAACTGTAACAATTTAAGTTAAAGTAAGTAAAAAGAAAATTATTGTTTTGTTAAGATTTTATCAGGTTCCTGAATAAATTTTCTTCTTACTCATGTTTTTTTTTTTCCTTTTATACAATTTTAAAACAAAGGTTAAAAATTTTCTGGAGCAGCACCCCCACTAATTTTATCTAAGAGCCATCACTGTACATGATACTATATTGGAATGTTTTTAAGATATGCAAGAGAGAATATAATGTTTTTTAAATGCATATTCAGCAGTACTCATGTTGGTAGAAAGAGGAAAAAAATTATCATGGTTCAACATAAACAGGGTGTATATTAATTGGTGTCAAATATTTTAGGGGTGTATTCCCATTGGCCAAATATCAAGGGGATGGATCACCATGAGAGATGAGCGCGGCCAGTTTCTAAGGCGATTTCTCTGCACCCGATTACTAAGAAAACTACTATACACATTTGAATCAAATATTTACTACTGTAAAGATCAATACACTCACATGGTTTATGGTTTATTCATATCTACCCATCCAATTCAAATTTAAGTTTTAAAAAATAATTTAAAGAACACCGAATAAGACAAACTGGTCTTGTTATTGAAATGTGGGATGACTTAGGCTAAAACTGTTTTCATTATATTACAATAAAAACATTTCTATATCATTTAGTATAAGTTAACGCCAATTAAAAGTTATATATTTGTAAGCAACTTTGTTTAAATGATTTTTACATGATCGTGTTTTTTTGGTTTAATGTTTATTTTAAAAAAATCTGCAGGCAAAGCATAAAACTAAAAAATATGATTGAGAATAATTATCCTTTCATTTTTCAACATACATATTTTTCTAAACTAAAATAAAGTGGTACAGTTTTATTTTAATTCAAAAAAGTGTTGTGGTGCTGTATGCTGCAACCTATCGGTGTATGGTTGAACAAGATGAGCCTCTCGTGAAAACTCAAGGCAGTGATGCCAAGCGTTGTGCTTTGATAGACAGATGTTTGCAGGAAAAATATTGACTCGACTACGTTCATTTATGAAATCAGTTGTGTGAATACGATGTGTTTTCAATTGAATCCATTTCTGTAAAAAGAGATCAAATAAAATAAAAAACGACTTTATCTCTCAACCTGACGAAAGAAAAATAAATGTTCTGATCTGTGAATTAGATTTTTTTTAAATGTGTTATGAATTTACTATCGTTTCTGCATGAAAAATACAATTTTAATACTGTAATTTATAATTCCTCTATTAATTTCATATCAGGTGCATAGAATACCTAATTAATATAATTACGGGATCCGCTTTGGTAACCGCATGATCTAAGGTAATACTCTTGCAATAAACTGGACTGCCGAGGACGGGGATCGGGGTTCAACCCTAGTTGGGTGCTATAGCGTTATTATTCCTAAACTGTTTTCCACTCATCCTCCACACAAATGTGAATGTATGTCATCAAAAAGCAACCTTACTCTTCTCTAACACATTAGCTGAATTCGTACATCAGCGTAAAACCTAAACAGGCTCGGTTCACTTAGGTGTACCAATCACACTTTGGCCCTACCTATGGTAATCTGATCTGTAAACAGAGTCAATAATTTGGTATTGATAATACAGGGTTATCTAAATCATTATGGACTATCAGCAATTTTAACAAGAAATACACTTGTCACAATAGATAAATGTCTTGAAACTATTTTGCTATCAATTATAAAGCTGGATAATGAAAGGGGAGTGGGGACACTAGTGAACACGCCTTGACCACCACTCTTAAAATTAATAACATAGTTAACATAGTTCCATATTTCATTTTGACAATCATTATTTGATAAAATAAATTAATCATAAATATCATTTTTACTTTCTCGCACCCCTTGGGTGCCACAGCATGCCAAGTCAAAGATATGGAAATAACGTAAGCTTTAGAGAGGAAGGGGAGGGGGGAACACAAATGCTAAGATGAAGCTGTTACTCAACACATAAAAGAGTGTGCACTGTAAAGAGTATTTCCATCGCATTTTTTTGTTTTTGTAATATTAGAAATGCTTCACTTATTTACTTCAATGCTATCCGTAAATTTACAATAATGAAGTAGGGTGTATAAGAAATATGGTAATTTAGAGAAAGTGTTCCTACATTTGCGTGGAGGGAATGAGCAATCATAAGGAAAAACTCCTCAGTTGACACGGCCAAGATTCAACTGAAATTTGTAGCACAGGTACCTAATTAAAAAAAATTGAAAAACATAATTTTAAGTGTGTTCATTGCAGGAGTTTTGATTAAGGACATTGAATGTATAAAGCTGTATAATGCATCCATTATTATATACTGTGTGTAGCAAAAATTATAAAATAGCTAGTGATATGTAGATATTATGAACACAAAAGTTATTGATAAGGGACACATAGATTATAAAATTATCATGCTTCAATGTTAAACTTGTGTGTAAGCCTATCACTTTTGGTCACAATCGATAGATAGATATTTTACATACAATTGGGCGAGAAATCTTTTTTTGCAATATATTTCTAAATGTTTTATTGAAATTTTAAATACTTATTTTTGGAGTAAGTGTTAATAATTTTTGTAGTAGAGGCAATAAAGGTTACCTATGTAATATTTATTCTATACAAATTACCCATTTTAAAAAAGGAAATGTTTCTTTTTGCAGAAAATTGTTTTATATACTATCTTCAAATTTAAATATCTGTGTATATATATACACAAATGACTGAATAAATAAAAGTGTGTAATTATGATTACGCAGTTAATCTAAATTGGATGCAAAGAGGTCCTTGAAGAAGCAAAATTAATCATATAATTCTGTCCCATTGATATATTTTTTGTCACCATCAGAATCTGTAAACCACTGCAATGTTTGCTTAATTTCTAATGGTAAAATTCAACACGCTTATTGAATTTTATAAGAAAACTATAATTGAAAGTTGTGCAATGTTAACTATTCAAATCGTTCATTGAGAGATGGCAATGCGACATCCAAAAAACTGTGAAGAAAAATTTCACACCAAATTTATAAGCAGGTGTTTGAGGCGATTCTTCTCTGTGCTTATCCCGGGACTGTTTAGCCTTTTTTCCTTCGGACGAAATTGAGCGATGTCTATGAATTCTGCTTCTCTATCAAGGTCTTTGCAAACCTGTCTAGCAGTTTGAAGCAGTGACTCAAAACTAATATCACTTTGATAGCTGGAAAAGTATGCCTAATTAAAGTTTTCCAAAGCTGTCAAAGTAACAGTAATATTTATATTGGCATCTTTAAGCATCTTACTGACAGGATTGATATTATTCGCCACCATAGGATGAGGGAAAACAAGAATTTAAAATTATTCAGTTTGGTGTATAAAATCTGTGCTTCACAGCAAATTATTTCACACACAATTCTATACTGAACAAAATATTATATTCAAATACTTCAGAACAGGTAAATTTAGGGTATGGAACAATTGCACAAACTTTCTCATATAGTGTAGTTAGGCTTTAAAAATAATTTTCAAAATCAGTTCTTGAATAAACTACCCTTAATTATATTTACTTTACATCCATTAATGTCTCAAGCCAGTGACCTTGGTCAGTTTTTTTATTTAGCCATATATTTTCCACTACCGGCTTGTTAGGCCTGTTGTAGCTTTATCTGCCTTATAATCTAGCTTAAGAGTAGGACAGGCACAACATCCAGTCCCCAGCAGTTAATTCATCATTATGAAAGGATAACCCACATTTCACCAATGATAAATTTGTCGGCCATACCGGGAATTGAACCCGGGACCTTTAACTCAGTAGGTACAGAAAGACTACAAGAACCTTGAGTATGTATTTCTCATAAAAACAAACAAATCATCTTGTTAATCACATTGATCACTCTTCATAAATAAATTTTAAACAAAATTGTTAACATCTACTTAAATTTAAATTTCAAAAAATAAAATATATTTTAACTACCTTAAAATTATTTGGTATCTGTAAAAATAAAAACGTATTCTTATTTACCATGAAATCATTCTTAAATTCCCATTTTGGATTCAATTTTCAAAATATTCGAATTTTCAATATATTGTCATCAAAGATCGAGGCAATCACCCTGGGCCCCCCACAAACTCCCGAGAGAAAGTGTGTTGCACCTTACATTAGTTAGTAAATTATTTGCAACAACTATGTAACAATTTACAACAACTATTTTAGAAACATTGTCAAAATTGAAACACTAACTTTAAACAGTGGGGGTGCGGCTGCGGCAAAACACAACCAAAAACCACAAAGAGGACCACCCTTGAATAGACAAGGGAGCAAAGGGAAAATTATAAAGATAACTCTGGTAATGTAAGGACTTGCCTCGTCTCGACTGTTGAACTCGCGGTCACATTATGACTTTGTTGAATTTAAATATAACTTTGGTAGGGTTGGGTAGTTGGATATGAATGGGTCGAGAGGAGACAAGGATATTCCCCTTACAGGCAGTTATTAATGTTCAATATTCGCGAGAGACAGTAAGCAAAGGTGCGTATATATCTGTTGAACCAAGACTGTAATGTAATATGTAATGAAACAGATTCATGCAAATGAGACAAGCCTTCGAAACAACAAACAAACATGTCAAGGCAGGTTCATGAGAGCTTCGTTCCAATCCGCCGAGAGTCAGTTTTGGACCGAACACAAAGGGATTATCAGTTAAAGCTGGGACATCATTTTGTGTGTTCGGACAAAACAGGTCAGATCCCTGGAGCGTTCAACAAATGTTCTCCGTGTGTTCGTTCCACATCCCAACTGACAAGCATTCCATGACATGTTACATTACAGGCCTGGTTCGGAATATGTAGAGTTAAAGAGTTTAACGTGCTTAATTAGATGGTTCAGCGGAAGATGGTTTTCTTTAGGTATTAATAACAGATCCTGCTGGTCCGAGAATTGACAACTCACGTATAAATTAATACAGGTGGCAATTTGTATTGATGTAAAGGACAAAAAAAAAACCTCAAGAAAAAAAACATGAATATCATTGATTAGACACTTACATGAAAAAAAAACACTCGTTATATTACAAACATCTACACGGTGGGTGAGCTCCCTTTCCAAAATGAAACAATACACTGTAAAGTTTGGGTCATATGAAGTATCTACACAAGCGGTTGAATAAACACTACTCTACCATAAGAGGGAGTGGGGGAACAAAGCCAATCCACCAATAAGAAAAAGCTTAAGAGGCCTGACTCTTTGGTGGTATTTCCAAACAACAAAAACGGCCACAGGAACAGAGATAACTCTTGTAAAGTTTGCAAGGGATATTGAAGAGCTAACTTAAAACAAAGATCCTTATTGAAAAGTTTGTAAGAGATAGTTGTTTAGAAAACAAGTTTTATATTTCATTCAAATGTTTTCATTATTGTTGTGTTTTTGAAAGCAAAACAATAGAAATAGTATAGTGAAACAAGACACCTTTATACTAAAAATAAAAAAGCACTGGAAATTTAAACAATTCTTAGATACCAAGCAAACAAAAATTCCAATGTTTTGGACAACTTTAAATAATTTACAGTAAACATGTTATCATTGGTTCTCACTTGCACCCTAAGGAGGAGTCGGCGGTTTTGAAATTCGAGCTGCTTCTGTCGAGCCTCCACTTGTTTCATCCGGTGCACATCATGTTTGAGAACTTTTATGTAATCAACAGACGACTTAAGAATTGTTCCTTTGTTAGGACGCACATCACGCACAATCTCATAGTATCTGCAATAAAAAAATATACCAAATAATGGTACAATAAACATTCATTACAAATAGATAAGCTAAAAAATATATATCTCAAAGTCATTTGTTAAGAAAAACTTTAAAATAATTAAACTCTAATAACATATAAAGAATTAATCAGGGTGAACTTCAACTCAGTTTTATTCTACATGACAAATCTCCAACTACTGGTCGGAATTAATTAGTATAAAGTTTAAAGGTGCATCAACACAAAGGTTATTAACATATAATATAAATCCTTAAACTAAAATATGAACAAAAAACAAAAATTCTCCAAGCTAGTAACCCAATAATGATGACTAAGCATGGAGCTATTTAAAATAAGAGTTATGTATGTAGTGTGGCAACAGTTACATTAAAATAAAATGATATATTTAAGTCACACAAGCTCTAATTAAAGATATTTCATTCTAAAGATAGAATTATTGGCAATAATTCGATGCCAGGGAAGTGACTTTATAATCAGAGCTAGTTCCAGATATTATGTCCATTTTACAGAAACTTTAAAGAGTTTTTCAAAAGTTTAATTCAAAATAATATATTTAAATTTATGTGACCCAAACGATTAATTATAATGACGGGCTTTTTTGTTATATTAAAAAAAAAGTTGGTTAACTTTCAATAACTCCTTATCACAAAGAAAGAAAATTAGCCCATTTATATAGTATAAATTTGTATCTGTGTGAGGGTAAAGATTTTAAATGTGAACTTACGTTGTTTAAGGTGGCCACTCAAACTCTAGAATAAAGTTCCAGCATAATTACCAGCTTTCTTGGCAAAAAAAAAATTATTGACTTTTTGGTCGTGAGACTTAACAAATAAATCGGAATGAAAATATTTTTGAAAGGTGTGTAGAACATTTAATTAAATTTTAGTGCTTGAGCAAATATTGTTAATAAGACATTACCACTAAATATCTAGGTTAGTAGACATATATCCAATTAATATCACATACAACTTCAATTATGCATTAAAGCAGTGTGAATAACTTAAAAATTGGTCTTTGTTAAAAAAAATAATCCTAAATATCTCCTCTTGGGAGAATTTGCCGTGATCCCCTTAAGTATGACCCTCTCTTCCTCCTGAAAAACAATAGTCCAGGGTACAACCTTCAAATTACTCTACATCCTTGTAACATTTTTTTTAAGGGTCTGTATCAGAAAGTCATAATTCCACTTGTGATGTGTACTCGGCCACAAATAGAATACAGGCAAGTTAAATAATAGTATGTATACGAATGTGCTACATACAGTGGCGGCCGAACATTATTTGTGTAAGGGGAGGCGGGGTTTAGAAAAAGGTTTTTATCAAATAAATGTTCCCCCAGTCAAAGGAGGGTCTGGAAAATGTTTGAAGATTGAATGCCCCTAGAAGTTATATTAAGAGGTCTTGTTTGTAGATTTAAAAAAAAAGTCAGTAGTAGTTTTCCCCTGGCAAATGTTTTAAATTTGTATGCCCATAAAAGCTATTTAGATTAGCAGGTGACCTGGCAGTCTAGGGGTAAGGTGTCAGACTTTTGTGCTGGCGGCCGAGGTTCAATCCTCAGTCCCGGCACAAATTTATCTGATTACCAAACCCCTCCTTCACCTCTGACAAGACATCTTGTGAATGTGGGGAATGCCAGGCCTCCACCAGTGGTTCAGATTCCATGTTAAACTGTAGGTCCTTCATTTCATCTTACCCTACCATTACACATTAGCATAAGTGCATACAGCCCGAACGGGTAGTAAGACGCGGTGCTAATAATAATAATAATAATATTTAGATTAGCCCTCACCTTTACATTCCTTACAAACAGCAAAATTCAAGGACTTTTCTCAGATTTGTTCCTGAGGCACAAAACTCGAGCATAATTCCCAGTGTTTCTGCTCAATGGCCACCCTGTTATAGTACTTAATAGTAAGAATATAAGCACAAAACTTATATTCAAGTTTAGCCAGAATGGCATACCTTCACTATTGTCACTGCTTGTCATCATCACAGTTATAGACTAGAAAATTATTGATTCTACAACTATACATTGTGTAAGGTTAATTACTACATATTTCTCAAACCAAATATTAAACAAAGTAAGCTTCAAAGGAAATCAATGTTACACGTAAGAACATGCAAGCTTAAATAATGATAATATTAATAATAAGAATTTGAATCCCTTAATTACTTTATCATATTGATTTTAATCATCTTTACAGATGAGTGACCATTTTACCATTAAAATTCACCTTCCTAATTTTATGTCCTTAAATTTATGTAATTGTTCACATTCCCGCTGAAATGAAAACTAATCTCTGATTAATTCTTTTTATCATAAAATTAGCATTTTAAAAGGCAAGCTAAAGAAACTAGTTCCTTTCAAGTTTTATGATAAAGGTCTTGTTTTAATAGATTAAATAGAATAAACTAATATCATTCAAGAATTGCAATAACCATGGTGTGTTGTAAAAATAATAGTTTAAACATAACTTACGGGTCATTATTCTTAGGAAGTAATGTTCCAAGTTCCTTAATTCTGTCATTTATATTAAAACGTCTTCTTCGTTCAACTGAAATAAATAAGCAATGTTTCAGTTAAATAATTTCTAATATAAAAAAATAAAACTAAATAAAAAATGCACATGTAAAAAATGATCCTATATTAATCACATAATAAATTTGTCACTTGCATTTTATAGTTTCAAGATATATAACACTTGGTATATTTAAGAAGTATTATTCCAAACAATTTATATTTTATTTGTGGGATATTTTGAATAAGACTTATTATGTATGCAGCTGAAACATGGACTCAAGAGTAAATTGAGAATAATCATTTATAAGGCGTTGAGATATGAAGCTGGAGGATAATTCTGCAGGTAATTCTAAAAATAAAGGCCTAATGCATGGCATTAGAAAAAAAAGTAGTTTAATGAGTTATGTCATATGAGGCAAAGTGTAAGAGAGAAGTGGACCAGGAAGACCATGAATGTAATCGATTAAATATTTCAAATATGGCCAAAGATGAAGTTAAAAAAAAAAAGCTATTAAGACATTGTGGAGGACTCAATTTGGACAAGAAAACGGACCTGTCAAAAGAGAGAACACTATTATTAATAGTAAAAAAAATTGGTGTGTGTACTTATGTACGCGCGTGAGAAGTTATACTTCTTTGGCATCATTATTAAATGTTTTATTAATTTTATTTCTTTATTTTGTAAATATTAAATAACCAATAATAAATATTTAACAATAATAATTTAATAATATTTAGTATTAATTATGTTAAATAATAATATTTTAATTTATATCAATAAATAATTCATACGGAAGTTAACCTAAATTATATTGGAGCACTCTAAAAAGTCTATAAGCACAATTTTTTTCACTAATATTTACGAATAGTAAATAATATTAATCAAAATATTCAATTTAAATAACTACTGAATGTAATTTATTAGCACATATATAATTCGCACTTGTATGAAACTAAAACACGTGTTGTGAATGTAGAAACTAGAAACATGTGGATAAATATTATATATATGAAAACAGTGATCAGAGGCGACGAGCGTACCAACATGCGCGACTAACAGAGGTTCTATTTCTATTTTGTTGGTAGCTTTTTTTTTCGAGACTTAATGAGCGGTTTAGCTTCAACCTGTTACTTTTGTGTTACAGTGATGCGCGCGCATCTTAAAATTTCACTCTCATCATTTTTTCATAATGCGCCTAAAGAAGTATAACTTCAATAATAAAATAATAATAATGATAATAATAATAATAATAATAATAATAATGTACAAATAATTATTTTACACATATCTTATGACACTGTTGTAAATGTATATTCTTGCTAATATCGCTTCAACACAATTATTGCCTTGGTCACAGAAAAATAATATACTCAGACGCTCAACCGCCAGGTTAAAATGGTTGCGCTCCTTTTGGCAGCTTGAGTACTTCACCATTAGGATTGCTGCTGTTAGTCCTATAATCACCCGACAGTGACACTAGCGAGGCCCAGTGTTGAAGGACTCAAGCTGGCAAAAGGAGCACAGTGAAACCCCCTTAAGGTTGAGAGTCTGTTTATTTCTTGTCTATGGCCTTGGTATAAAACAACAAGTTACATTCTTACATTTCAATTTCTTTACGGGTGGATTCCATTCCGTCTATTTATGTTCCATAAAAAATGGCTGAGAGTGAGACTAAGTTATTTAAAACTAATTAATACTAATAACTAATATAGCAATCAATATTTTTTTAGCATCACGTTTTACTACTTGTTCAGCTTATAAGCCTAAGTAAATGATTAAAATGTTGTAAAGGAAAATGCATTAGAAGGTCTATTGGAGTTGCTTTGTTGTACAACCAATGTTTTACAAGATAAACTAGCCTGACCTTGTAAACCGAATTACTAAAAATCTATCAACCTTATTAACAATGTTCTGACCCGCCTCGGTGGCATAGTTGGCTAACGCGCTAGTTGTGTTGAGCTCGACTGCTGAGGACGGGGAGATAGAGGTTCGAATCTCGGTTGGGTGAACTGGGTGTGGTTTTTCCTAAACGGTTTTCCACTCTCCCTCCACGCAAATGCGGGTTCACTTCCTCTAATTCAACCTTCTCAATTCCTAATTCATTAGAGTAATTAGTACTTAAAGCATATAACCCGAACGGGTAGTAAGACGCGGTGCTAAATATTATTATTATTATTATTATTATTATTGCAATGTTCTGTCAAACACTAGATCAAAGGTATTTCAAATTAAAGTTGACCTAAAAAAAGTTAGGTTAGGCAAAAATAGCACTTCTAACGAATGAAAGCAGACTTGAAATAAATACAAATACAAAAAAAAACACCTTTTGATAACATTTACAAATATGGTAAGGGATACAAAGAATATATTTGTATGAATTGACAGATCAGAGAGTAATAGTTTACATGAGTCACTATGTTCATAGTTATAGCTAGGTACCATAATTTATTAAAACTAAATTATTTGTATAGATATAGTAAATTTTTGTATTAAAGTTCATGCAGGAAGCTAATAATTATAAACATAAATAACAAACTTAAAATAAAGCTATGGATTTGAAAGAGGTTAGGGAGTGAATGGAAGTGTCTTAGAATAAGGTTGAATGGCAAGAGAGTAGCTTAGTTAAGCCAAATGTACCGTTCTTTTTCAAATACCTAAGAAGTACAGCCGATATGATATCTTAGTAACATATTAAACAGAACATTTAGGGCTCAAATAACCTACTACAAATTTTTTTTTAACTATATGAATTAATTTTACTTTGATGTACTTTGTTTCTAAACATCGTTACTTCTGAATATTTCTTAGAAGTAAAGATACATTTTTATATGAATAGTTACTAAAAAGAGAATTAAGTTTTGTTCATCAATTATTCAGTTATAAAAACCATCATTTACTTATTCCTATATGCCAATCACTGGTGAATTGACAAAATTATTTTTCATTGGTATGTTTTAAATAGTAATTATAATTTATTACAAATTATTGGAGTGGTTTCATGAATTTACTGTATCTATATTATTTGACATAGTATCACTAAACCTTACAGTCCTATAGAAAAACTCATAAGGTTTTGTTATCTTGCAGCCATGTTTCGGATTTGTGCCGCAAAAGCGCAGCATTTAGCAGTTAGTAAAGATGGCAACAGGCGCTGAGAAAGCTCATGCTGTGCTTGAATTTCATTCACATCAATCCATCATAACAATGCAACGACACATTAGAACAAAGTTCAACAAAGCTGCACCAAGTGCCAACTCCATAAGGTGATTGTATGCACAGTTTAGAATTTCAGGATGCTTCTGTAAGGGGAAATCAACGGGTCGGCCTACACTGACTGAAGAAACGGTTGAGCACGTGCAGGTGAATTTTTCACATAGCCCACAGAAGTCGACGAACAGAGTGAGCAGAGAGCTGAACATTCCACAATCAAATGTTTGGAAGATCTTACGGAAACACTTAAAGCAGAAGCCTTACTGCTTGCAATTGCTACAAGCCCTGATGCCTGATGAAAAAGTGGGACGGTTTGAGTTTTCTACATTATTGCAACAGCTTATGGAAGAGGATGGGTTTTGTGAGAAACTTATCTTCAGTGATGAATCAACATTTCTTGTGAATGGCACAGTAAACAGGCACAATGTGCAAATCTGGGGCATAGAAAATCCCCATGCTATTGTGCAGCACATTTATGGCTCCCTAAAAGTTAATGTGTTCTGTGCGGTCTCAAAGTTTAAGGTTTACGGCCGCTTTTACTTCGATGAACAGACCATTACAGGACACGTGTATCTGGATATGCTGGAATTGGCTCATGCCGCAGCTGGAGACCGACAGTGTGGACTTTATCTACCAAAAGGGTGGTGCTCCAACTCACTTCCATCCCGATGTTTGTGATTTCTTAGACATTACATTGGAAAACTGATGGATCGGTTGTGATGGGGATGATGATCATAAATTCCTGTCATGGCCTCCACACTCCCCTGACTTAACCCCATGCAATTTTTTTGGTGTGGGGTTATGTGAAAGCGTCTGTGTTTGTGCCTCCTTTACTAGCAAACCTAACAGAACTGCGAGCTCGCATCAACAATGTCTTTGAACAGATTGATAGGAACATGTTACATAGAGTGTGGCAAAAACTTGATTATAGACTTGATATCTGCAAAATCAGTTGGCGGGTACACGTGGAGCACATGTAATATGTCAAAAAAAACTTTAATTAAGAGTTTTTTTGTATGACTGTAAGGTTTAGTGATACTATGTCAAATAATATAGCCACCGTGAATTCATGAAACCACTCTGATCATTTTTAAATAACCCTGCATAAAGCATTAGAGGTTAACAATGATTATAAATGGCTCAGGAAATTGCTATATTTTATCCCGATTTTTGAAACTCAAGCTTTTTGGGTAATTAAAACTGCAATTTAATCAAATTATGTCTAAGAAAAAAGCTTAAGAATGCTCAACTCTATTGGTATTCTAAAATTACTTGACCAATTGAATTCCTTGACTTCCCAGGTGGGTGGTTCCTCCATCTTGATTATTATGAATTCTTAATCAGCTCAACTCAAGTTGATTTTCCTATTATTAAATGTTTTTCTTTTTCTCTCAGATTAACTATCTATCAATTGTGTTATAGCAGTTGATTTTTGTTTGTTTGGTGACCATTTGCATGTAAAAGGCTAACAGAAAAAAATAATCAAAATCTAAAAAAACCAAACCAAATTTGAAATTTTATATTTTTCGTAATACATTTTTTTAATGCCATAATTTAGATGAAGTATAATGTTTACCTCCTTTCAACACAAATGGAACTTATGTTATTCTTAGTGAAAATTCTGGCCCTTCTTACATAAAATTCTATTATTATGATTTTGCATTTATCCTTCCTTTCTTATCTGCTACTCTATTTATTTGGACAGTTTATTATGCTCCATTTTTTGCCAGTACCAAAAGTGCATATTATAAGCCGATGTAGGGAGGAAAAACATTTTTTAAATTTAACAGTTTAACAATTTAGTTGTAAAAAAATACAATATGTTTGAACATGGGTAAATAATCGATTAAGAATCTATGTTGATTAAATAGCAAAATTTATCATGTGTTTAATATGCTTAGCAGTAAATGTTTTTGGTTCCTCTTGTGGATTTTGCTTATAGTGCAAATGTGATAAGTAGGTTAAAAAAAAGCTCTTAAAAATATATTTTTTTTGTTATTTTTCAAACATTGTGTGTGTTGAGAAATCAAATTTCAGAACATTTTATTGTATGGATATTATAAAGTAGCTTTTGCTTTCGTACAATTTACATTTGTGATATCTAGCTTCCTGCTACTATACTAGATACCCCAATGCACACACAAAGATGCAGTATTGCAAAGAAATTGACACTCACTTTGGTTTGCATGACGAGTCTTGGCCACGTTAATAGGAAGGATTGCAATAGTGAGGCTCGTCACATATGAATGTATTTGTGTGTTATTTGTGAAGTATATGTTATATTTATACATTAGGGGCTGTATAAAAACTATGTATGTGTATCAGGGGAGGAGGGAGAGTCAGACAATGTGTGATGTCACATTAAAATTAAGCATATCGAGCTGCGTTCTGTGTTAATACTCGATTGCATGCATTTATAAACAAACAACGATTGACTCATCGACTTTGATCAATTAGCTTGGCGATTACATATGAATATGTTTCAATAAAAGGGTTATATCAGCTCTACAATTATAAATTATAAATACTATTTAAATAAGGTGTTGGTAGGGGGGGGGGGGGAGTTAATGTTCATGTGATATTGTTACACTATATTAAAATGATGGTCCAAATAATTATGACAATAGGGAAGGGGGAGAAGAACCAAAATTATCATTATGGAGTTAATAGACAGCCTTTTAAAAGAGATATATCTGTTCATTATTGGTTTGATTTGTTTTCAAAATGTGATGAGATCATGTTGACTTTATTTGTATTCCGTTAAATATTTAGCAGTGTCAGTTTTATTTAATCCAGAGCAGAACTATTCAACAAAATTGGTTGAGATCATGTTGACTTTATTTGTATTCTGTTAAATATTTTGCAGTGTCAATTTTATCCAAGCCATGGTAGAACTATTCAACAAAATTCTCTAACATTTATATTTGCAATTATTGATATAATAGAAATAAGAATATAAGGGCTCTTAAATTTCATTTTGAGATATTTGTATATTATAATGTTATTCCTTTATATTTTGTGAATTAACAAGTTTAAAGATTCAATTTTTACTAAGAAGATAAATAAAAATGGTTTAAATACATATTTTGTAATACTTACTTTTATTTAGAATTGGAAGTATATTAATATAAGGACACATTTAAAATGCTTCTAGCATTTGTTTTACAATATGGGGTATTGTATTTAATAGAATTAGGGAAAAGTTAACACAGCCTCGAAACAATGTATTGCTTGACAAAATCACTTATCCAAAATAGTTATTTTTTTCATTTAACTTATGTGCTTAGAGAATATTTCCTTTTGTTTCTTCAAACTTAAGAAGTTAATTTAAGGTAGTCATGAGTTGAAACTGACATTTATGTATTTCCTTGAAAACATTGCTAATTTATCAATACAAAACCATTTTTATAATAAGGTAGTTATAGCAGTACTCGTGTTTAACACACATTTTATTTGTTCCACTCATGTATTGGAATTTGATGAATATTATTTCTTAATAGGTTTTGTGTTGAAATATGTATTTTTTTCACTTCGGTGGCCACATGGTATAAAACATCACTCTCGCAATAGACGAGGTTGCTTATGACTGGGAGATAGGGGTTTGGTCTCGATTGGGTGTACTGAGAGGGGTTTTTCCTAAATGGTTTTCCACTCAATATCCATGCAAATGCGGGTATATGTCCTCTAAATTCAACCTTTCTAAGCTCCAACACATTGGAAAGTACATAGGCATAAAAACCTAAAAAAAAGTAGAGATATTTTGAAAATATAATTTTGTATCTAAAATACACTTATCTAGGTATTTTGTACCGGTATATAAAATACATTTATGTACCATATTTTGCCGATAAGTTTCTAATTTGCTATTCCCTTTTCCTAAAATAAGAAACTTCACAACAAATTGATTTTTAGCTCACATATCCTCAGAAATTTTACTTGCAAGAATTGCAATTTTCTTTATTGAAGTTTAAAGCCATAAGCATATTTTTTCTATATATATTTTAAGACTATTAAAAAGTACTTAGTTAAGTCTTTCTTTAAAACTTCTACTTCAACACATAAGTGAACTCAAAGAATTGTCAATCAACATGTAATAAATAAAATACCACATGAGGAACCATAAAATCAAATGATAAACTTACTCATATTATGGTTATCCTTTTTTTGCCGATCTTTGGCTAGAGCATGTAGCTCTATGTCGTTAATATGAAGAGGTTCGTGTTTGAGTTGGGGCAAATCCGGGGGACAGGAATTGCTGGTCTTGTTGATCCCATTGCCACCATAAGATATAAATTGTTCAAACAGGCTGCTTGTAGTGCCAACCTGCTACATAGAGTGAAAACAGTGAAAATTTGTCCTTATGTCCATCTCGTATCTTTTAATTGTAGAATGAATTAAGAGACTTTTGAGAAAACCAACATAGTGCAGTTATAAGACTATGTTGCCAATGCTTTTCTATATACATGTCAAATTTAAATTCTATATTTTTTATTATAAAATGAAACTATTTATTTATTAAGTGTTTATGCTTAGAGGGTTCATTTATAGGATGGGTTATGGACAAAAAATTTAGTACAGCTTGCCAAAAAAAATCATTAACAGCAATTCAGTACCTAAATACAAACCACTACTTGATCTAAGTTATTTGTAAGGAAACATTTCAAGTGTCAAAAATATAGAATAATTAAAAATTATATTTATGACGAAGATAAGGATCACTTATTGATTCAAATTAGGGAGATGTGGATTTTTCTGAAAACATATTTGCTATACAAAATAGAGTTTGGAAAACAATCTAATTACTTTTTCCATTTATAAAGTGCATGTTTAATAAGCAAAAAACCTTTCTTATGGTTTAATGGCCACAGAGACTGGCTGCTAACCTAGAGGTCCCAGTTTCATTTCTCAGCTGGTACTAGGTCATTTTTCATTTTTCTCAAAAGGGTAATAATTCCCATGGGCACCATGGTTCGGTTAGTTAGGTTTAAGTTAGGATTTTCATTGACTCCATCCTGCCATATTCACTATCGTCATCCTCTCATCTCATCAGGACACAGAAAACGTCTCCTTGAAAAAGGATGACCAATTAGCACATTTGGGCGTCCCTTGGACTGCAGTACATTAGTACTGGCTAATCTTTCCTCAAACTGAGCTACAGATTGATTATCCGACACAAAATTATTATTATTATCATTATTAATAATAATAAAAATAATAATAATAATGAGACAATTAACCATTTATAGTTACATAACTTTTACTTTAATTTGCATCTTGCTATGTACACACTGTTTACCTTGAAAAGTAGCAGTCTTAAAGTAAGACACTATCTTATAATATACACCATAGTGTAACCTGTCAAGGTAGTTTAGTGTATATTAGACTAACCAAAAAACATGTAGGCAAGTTTTTTAGAATAAAGCATAAACTATTTTAATGTTTATTTTTAATGATATTATAAGTTGATAACATAAGTCTAACTTAATATACAAGAGTTATAATATGGTATTAAGGCCTTAATTTAGGGCATATTGAGGAGGACTAATAAGGACCTAACAAATGGGTATTAAGGGTGAGGTAACAAAGGAAAAGCACCCGTATTCATCTGAAAAGAAGATAAAAAAAACTACAGCATATAAAAACAAAACGAGTGCACCTGTAAATTTAAATACTGAACACACTGGCCAGAGTCAAGCCAACTAGTGGTGAACTAACTGTGCCTATCCTGTTGTAACCAGAAAACCATCAATATATTAACAAATTCAAATCTATATAGAGTTTATTTTCATCTATTCCTATGGATCCACTAGGTTAAGTATGTTCCAAGAAGTAGAGACTATATTGGATAGTGGAACATGTTAGTGATGTTATTTGTTGCCTGGTGAGTGTGTGCTTTCTGTACATGATTTAGCTGGTTAGTTTCTCAAAACTAGGCATCTCTTTAATGAAGAGTTTGATGCTGAGATTGCTGTCCATGACTGGTCAACTCTGTGAGAGCTAGTTATGAGTGGCACTTTCTTTAGTTGGCCGAATCAAGGCTAGTTTGATAGGTTAAACTATGCTGACATTTCCAAATATCTGACACTTAGCAGGCAAATTTCAGCTAAGGAGGCAACAATTTAAAAAAGTCCCAAGATTTAGGAGGCATTTTGTGAAATTGCCACCAGCTCTACCCTACCCAACACTATTTTGGGAACAAATACTTAAGAGAGAAAGAAAAAGAAGGCATATTGGATCAGTATTTTGATGTTTTGATAAGGTTTTTATTTTATAAATATGAGAATGACAACTGCTGTATTGATCAGTATATAAGAATTACAGGGAAAGTACCATAAACATTTAGGTCAAGTTTCAAAATATATAAATACTAATCTGAGTCTATATTGGTCTATTTTCCATGGGTAATATGGATAACAGGCTATTGTTTACTTCACAGTAATGTCCAACTACCTCCAAATACTTTGTTGATTTAATGTTTTTAAGCCTAATGTGATAAGTAGAGCCCCATAAAAATTGTTTTATTTTAGTTAAATTTGGTTTTTTTAAATCTCACTTTTCGGTGCTATTTTGTGTTTATTCAAAATTACATGTTATCCGAGTTGTTTAGGTATTATTTACATATTAAGACAATGTATACAAAACTAAAATTTACTATTGAAACCTTATATATTTACTTTAAAATTCTTTGTCAAGTTTGTCTGCATATTTCACAATTTTGTAGCCTAAAGTTAGCTTACACTACAACAAAATACTAATCAAGTTACAGCATGGTCAAAACTTCTCCTTAATTTTGTGTTTATTTAAAGTTTTTTTTGTAAAAGCGGTGTTATTTCATTTTATAGGAGGATTTTGTGTAACAAGAAAATTTAGTTTTATTTCGTTTTTCAAAAACATTGTAAATCATATCTAAAGCCTATCAAAGGAAAAAGTACCTGATTCCATATTTGTATGGCACTTTCTGCTTTATCACGTCACATTATTTTTATGGGGCTCTATTGATATGATATCGATTTTTAGGGGAGGGAGGGAAAGAGAGAGAGAAGGGAGAATGGGATAAGAGTTATTTTGATTCCAATATAATTGTGTTTACAGGCATATTCACATAAGGGGGGTGAAGTTAAGATTTGTAATCCACCCCCCCAAACACAATTTCAAATCCTAAAACAATATAATATATATTTTATCATACTCAGTGTGGTCCAACCTTTTATGACTCACGAGCAAATTGGCACAGTGTAGGGAGCACAGCAGGCTGCAAGATAAATAATATAGTGATATGATTATTTATGTATAGTATTTTTTTTAGTATCGCGTCTTACTACTCGGTTGGGTTGTACGCTATGTATACTAATGGAGGGATAAAGTAGATGTATGAAACAATTCCAAACTAAATTTATCTTTTGACTATTGAATTGGGATGTATAGAAAATTAAATGAAGTACACACAACTTATTCACTGTGCAAGTCATGTATGATTGAAAAAACTGGCTTGACTAAAGGAGAGTATGGTTTGTTATTAGTGATACTGTAGTTATTTTAAAATTATTGTAACATTTGGATGTGATTCTTCAGTGCAAAGCTAAATGGATCAAACCCATCTTTAGAATGAACTGTCTTCTGCATGACATAATAGAAGGCAAGGTTAATTGAATGACTTGAAGGAAAGAAGAAAATTCTGGGAGCTGAAGGAGGCAGAGAACACAGCGCATTGGCAGTCTAAGTTCACTGACAAAATGAATGGATGTGTCCTAACACAGAACATATAATAGTAATAATAATAATACCATTGTCTCGAGTGTGGATACTGTTCAGTGATGTTTAGTTTGTTTCATCAAACTTTTATTTTAAATGCTTTGTTTGCTACAAAGCAAGGAGGAAATGAAGTGTATAGTCTTGTCATACACCCTCAATCCACTTCATGTCATGAGTCGGAAATACGGTAATGTTGAAAAGAAGTCACTGTGAATGTGATCAGATGTTATGTTACACTTACACAGTGTATGTTAGTGTTGAATGCATTTGCGAGGTTGAATTCAACCCAGGGTCATCTACATGGAGGTCAGATCACATCAGTCATTTTGGTTTGGCATGTTTCTCTATGATGTGTTGAATTTGGTTTTCTTTAACATAATAAACAATTTGCAAAGTCAAGCTATTGCAGAAAAAGAGCGAAGAGGGTTGTAAAAGAATGGTTTTTCGCGGAAACTTTAGGGGCCTCAGTAGTAAAAGAGCAGATGATCGTAGATTTTGACACTAGATAAGGTTAGGGGAAGGGGGGCTAAACTCCTAGCCATACATTTTTTCATCATAAACTTTTAGGATATAGAGCTGTGTCATTATACCAAAACAAGAAATGTAAATTTATTGGGTGAGTATACTCAGTGAATATATGGGTGATAAAAAAAAAGTAGCACCTGACAAGCAAATATGTGCTTTAAGCTCAGCAAGAAGCCAATGCTTATTACTAGACCGCATTATAAAGCTTCTTTGAGCAGACTCACTCATCAACCAATATCGAAAGTATTTTTAAATAAGCAAAGCTAGTGTGTCCAAGTTTGGTGCGCAGTTCATATAAGTATAGCTAACATGAACATGGTAAATAAACACAATGTGTACGCACACACACACACAAATATGAATATTTTTGAGTTTAAGGAAATGTATACCCCCTACAGTTGATAAGCTGGAAAGTGTAGTCAAAACACGTATGACTTATAAATTTAAATCTTCAACTTAGAATACATTCCTTGTCATTTGAACTTTTTAAGCTCTGAATCTTATAATTTTTAGTGCACACGTCAACACTTCATGCCTCAATAGACATTTTTAAAAACATTTTTTTCATACTATATATATATATATATGGGCTTCTTTCAAATATCAACCATTTGCATAAAATATAACATTTATTGTTTCTCAATTCTAAATTATAAGACATAAAAAAATGTTGCAAGTCACATTAAGGAATCTTAAAAACTGCATAGCCATAGACAAACTTTGGGAACCCTTGGTCTATAAGGAGAAAATGTATATGACATGAACGTTGATTAATCCAAATACCAACGATTCTTAAAGAATTAGCAGGTAAGTAAACTTGTTTTTCCCTTAATATGGCAAATAATGTATTTAAGCTAATATTCAAACTTGGCAGGGATATGAGAAACAAAAAAAACATATAAATAAATAAAGAAGCCATTTTGTGTACTGCAGTACAAAGCAAATGTGGACGTTGTTGATAATAAACCAACCCTGTCTTTCATATAATATTATAGTGTGAATAACAATTAACTGGATATTAAAACATGCGGACAAGGGTGTATAGAGCTTGATGGGGGG